>CAJNIZ010013425.1:0-50679 GCA_905231905.1 Symbiodinium pilosum
AATTTTGACAACCACCCATGTGTTCGGTGTGTACGAGCTGTTTTCTCAACTTGTTTAACAGAATGGAGCACAGATGTTCAAGGAGTCTGTTGAGAATTTATTCTGGTGCATGTCTTAGGAGGACCCCCCACCCTGTAATAGTGGTTTAATAGGAATAGAACAGGACCCTAATAGAATCCTTATTATCCCTTATAGCCACATTTACAGGGTGGGTGGGTCCACCGAATGCATGTCTAGTTTTACTTGCTAAGGCTTGTTGGGCCGCCTCAGGTTCCTTCAAAAGGAGGTTTAAGGTTGAGGGTTTCTAGTCCCCGTTGAGTAGATAGAATATGCCTTTGGGTACATTATAATAAGATTCCCATATACCCCAGATTATGTCTACTTAAGGGGGACTATATAGGTCTCGAAATCCCTCCACTCTCTTGGGATCTATTCGGGTACGGGCCTACAGGGCAGCTGGCACTCATCCGAACTGATCACCTGGGTCTTGTCCTTTGCGGGGACACATTTGGTGCTTGGAGGGTCAGGGCGACTTCGTAAGTAGGTTAATATTTTTACCGGCACTTACTCCTCAGCCGCCTCAGCCTCATGAGCGTTGAAGTGGCGAATTTCTGGAGAGTCAGGGAAACGTAGTTAGTAAGTAGCTTAATAATCCCCTATAACCCATATAGTAACCCTAATCATCCCCATTAACCTACTTACTAAGTCCGCCTGACTCTACACCCTGAATGATCTAGTAGTGTCAATTGTCTTGTCCATTATTACTAAGGTCTGACATGCGAGGGTAGCTCATTTGGGTTGTAAGAGGGCCCTCCAAGTACATTGCAACTCCCACAGCATGGTGTCTCGTAAGCCACTTCGCAATGACTGGGAAGACCCGTGACTGCCAAGCACGGCCGCACGTATGTTCTTGCTTATGAAATTTCGGGTTTAGACGAGTGGGAGCGTTTAGGGATGCCACGAGGCAATGAAGGACAGCGGCATGCTACGGTATGTTGGTTTAGTGTTCATGACTACTCAGCAACGGTGTACTTACTTTGGCCCTGATGGAGAGGTTCCACTTCCCAGAGCTCCGGATATCCTTACCTGTATAGACCCTAAACCCTAAACAGTAGTTTCCATTTTCTTTTCCATTATCCCAACATAACCCCCATATAGTCCCTTATAGCTACGAATGAAGATCTTTACCTCAAACCCTAAACCTTGAAGCTGTAAGCTGAAGCTCGACACCTTGCACCTGACCCTGGAGACCTCGACCCTAAGCCTTACCACTATGGTCTATTAGACCTTCAGGGTACCTTAATCTACCCTTAATAGGGTCCTAATAGGGATTTTTAGGGTCTAATAGCCCATAGTGGTATAAAGCATACTACACTCTGGACCCCTTAACTCCCAGACGCTGGACTCTATAGACCCTAAACCTGCGGCTCTACGACTCTTAGCGCGACCTACATCGGGCTCTAAAGTCTATGAATAGTATTACATGGAGTCTTAGGGTAGAGCATGGTAAACCCCAAGCAATGCGAGTAAAGCCTGGAGCGCTAAGGCTGACCTGGTATATCGATCAGATTGCCAGGCGGTGTGATGTCAGAATGCAGGGTTTTGGGTTAAGGGATCTTCAGACGGTTCAGGATTTAGGGTTCAGGGACCTAAAGAGGGTTTAGGGACCTTGAAGGGTGGTATACTCGCAGGTTCGCGGTACGTAGTTTCAGCCTATTTCGAACCGTACTTGCAATCCACTTATAAGCCCTCTGAGTCCCCTGATATGCTTTCACTGGGCTATATGTACCAGTTGTAAGTAGGCTATAATGTACCAGTTGTAAGTAGGCTATAATAATTAGTTCTGAACGTCCAAGTAGTTGCATGGAAGGAGTTATAGGGCTCATGAATAAGGGTTTCTCAACTTTTTCTCCAGCAGGCTAGCACGGCAATTGCAGATGACCTCTCTCTATCTACTTCAGTGGTTTAGAACAGGTTGTATACTTGATTAGACATAGGCCGGGCCATTATCTAGGATTATGGAAGAGGGTTACACGGTGAAGTTGGCATTTGTTGACGTAGCGCGTCGCTTGCCACCGATTCTACCGCACGGATTTGAAGGCACGGGCCTTCCGAATTCTAAACTCGAAGTTCTGAGTCCTTGGCTCAAGCCTAAGCCAACTGAACCAATAGGCACAGCCTTAACTAAACTTCAAAACATGAAATGTTAACTAACATTGTTTTCGGGACTGAGCCGGGAAATCGAAAAGAGTGGAGCGCCCAAGTGTTTTACTCGTCCCTGCCGCCAGATTGACATCTTGTCAAAAGAACAGCTTCTTTCCAGAGATTCTAAAGAAGACAGGCCATGCATGTTTCCATGACCTACAAGAAAACGGTTTAGAGTCTAGGGCTTCAGGTTTCGGGTCTTGGGTTCAGGTCTAGGGTTTAGGGCTTGCAGCTTAGGTCGTACGTTGCAAAAGTCTGATGATTGTGGTGATCCCTAGGGCTTCTAGTTGCCTAAATAATGGGAACTGGGTTCTATATATCCTATAGTTACATAGCCCAGTCACCTACTATTTAGGTTACTGGAGCTTTAGGGGGTGATTTGTCCTGTTTTCCTGTGGAAGAGGTGCCTCCGGGATGAACCCTCGAACACCCCTCGTCGGCTACGACTGGAGGCTGGGATGGCTTTTGGAGGGTCATATGAGCTTTAGTCTAAAATCCTTAAAGGGGGTTAAAAAGGGCATTACGTAGGGGACTACTATGGGGGTTATTAAGGGGGGTACTAGGAGTTTAGATAGAAGATCAAAGGGTGTAGGGTTTATGATCCAAGGTTTAGGGTTCAGGATTTAGGGTTTAGGATCTAGGGTTTAGGACATAGGCTTTAGGGTTTAAGCCGAGGTTGGGGGTGTTGCGGTGTACTTCCAACGATGACCAGGAGACCCCCCGCACAAAATGGACCTTCGACCCCCCCTATACTAACTGAAGAGATCGAAATGTGGGAGTACGGTACACTGGGATTTCTCATCAGGCCGGCCCGGTTTTAGCTGCAACGTTCCGGACCAATAACCTACTATTAGCATAGATATGTCTGTCATAGAGCAATGGGAGACGGGATTTACTGTCAGGGAGACTGGCTTTTCATATTTCAGGTTGTTGGAGCAATGGTTCAATCTCAGGCTTCGGCTGCGAACGTGGGGCATGATGATCACAAGTTCTTGTTTTCTGGGTGAAGTTCATAGGCTTTACAAAGGCCAGCGCTGTGGCAAATGCAAGCTGACACTTTGATGTGGTTTACCCTAAACCCTAACCCCAATATAACCCCGATATAACCCCATAAAATATAGTAGTTTCCATTTTCTTTTCCAGTATACCCCCAAACATTAGACGATGACCGAGTGCTTTCGGAGGTTGTTACCACAGGTTTTTACCTTCCTGGCCCTCAGCTGTGCAGCCTGCAAGCCCACGGGATACATGGGGATGCCCAAAATTAGAGGTACCTTTAAAGGGGATATAGGGGTTGTCTAGGGTCATTTTGGGAAATATAGGGTTTTAGGGTTTATAGGGTCCAGGGGTTTCCCAAAATTAGGGGTACCTGCTAGAACGGAGATTCAGAGGGAAAAGAAATGGAAAATGAAATGAAAACTGTGCTTATATAAGGGATTATAGGGATTAGAGTTCCCCAAAATTAGGGGTACCATTTTGGGGGGTCCCAATTGCAAGCAGTATAGTATTTTGGGGTCTGCATCGGGGTCCCATTTTGGGAAACTACATGGAGGTTGACTTAAATCGCATCCGGCAACTGAAATCACTCCATTTGCATCAGCAGCTCGGATGAGTTCTGACTCGAGCTCGAGGCCCGGACGCAACAACACATGAGCTGTAGTCTGCGTAAACTCCTTAAAGGGGGTTATATGGGGGGTATTATAGGGGTTCCTAAGGGGGGATACTTGCAGTTTAGACTCTAGCCCACACATGGAAGTACCTTTAGAGCAAAACCACGAGTGGATTTGAAACCGCCAGTCTGAGACCCGGCCTCTGACAATAATATTAGAAGATGGCAGGAATGATGTAGTTCATGCTGGTGCTGTGGCTAGTCAAGTATCGATGACTGCTTACCCAAAGCAACCTACGAGTGCAGACTGGATCGTTCATGCCAGTATCACGACATGCCCAGTTGCTTCCTGTTGAAAAGCGCCCATGCATGTGGGGGTATCTTGCTGCCTAGTACTGAGCAGCAGCTGCTGTTCGCGGCTCCTGTCCTCATGACAAAAGCGCCAGAAGGAACCCCACATGCAAGTTGTTTCCATGCAGGTTTTATTGGCTGAGGTATGAGGGGCATCTTTGTGCCGTAGCATGACATTTCTCAAGCCAATGGTTTCTTCAGAATTCTGGGTACTTCTTTACGGGGGGGTGTTCTATAGCGAAGGTCCTCATATTCTTGGATACAACGAGACCAAAGTGAGGAGTTGACCTGGGGAGCTCCAATGCCTGAATCCATCTTTGTCCCAAAGGGTCCATGTAGGTATATGGTATATACTTAAGGCCCAAAGGGGTTCCCATATACCTACTTTAAGGCCCAAGTATCTACCATACAGCTACATGGACCCTTTGGGTGCGCAGGGCTCAAAGGAGGACCTGCATGGTCCTTACTCGCCTAGGGTAGTTCCTTGGTCTTTTTGTTTTTGGGGATTTTGATTAGTTTTACAGTAACGCGACAAGACTAAGTCTTTTGCTACAGACTGGGAGGGGAGTTGTCCTAAACCCTAAACTTTACGTTTTCTGGGGAGATGTGAGCTTGGGTAAGTGTCGGTAAGCTCAGAACAGTCCTCAGGTCACTTTGATCTGCAAGGGACCCCCTGAGTTAGGGTTTGGGGTGTCTAGGGCCTCCGATAGGACAGGCCTTTTACGTAACCCCTGAGTTCCTTTCTAATTCTCAGGGTCCTCACAGGGTCTGTCCTATCCGGGGGGGTCCCCAACAATCTACCCTACAATGTCCGCGCCATGTGATACGTGGTCTCCGTGGGACATGAAACCTCTTCCGACCAGGCAAGCTGTTCTAATGACTGCTGATTTAAGGACGTCATGAGAACCCAGGGCAAAAAAGGTATATGTTTCTGTACGCACATACATGTGTATCCGTACACGGGGAGTCAAGGGTTGCCCAAGTAGAATGCAGTGACCACAAAACCTCTAGAAGATTCACCATGTTTGCTTATGTGCCTGCAGAATCATCATCTGTATTTCCAGTTTGCCCATCGTGAAGCCATTATCGCTTATCTAGTCTTGCTCTTGTCAAGCGGCAAGCAGCTTTGCAAAACGCCCCTGCTTTGAAAAGCAATCGTGCGCTACTCATTTGCTGTGTCAGAAGATGGCATGCCAATCGTTGTCGCACAACAAGAATTATTAAGTGAACAGCTTTTGGGGGCATCGGAGGAGGATCATTTACCAGCAAGGGCGTCCTGGCTGGCTGTTTGTATTTGTAATAACCAACCGCCAGTCATATCCTTTACGTAGCAGAGGAGGAAGCCTCGGTGAACGCAATCTTACAGCGTGAGTCCGAAGAATGTGTGCTGGATGTGCCAGTCGGCGTCAACCTGGTTCCAGCGTTGGCCGAGAAGCTGGCTCAGCACTGGCCATTGTGTATAAGGTATTTCAACATTCATGTTCCGTCTGTTGTTTTTTTATGCAAAGCGGCCTGGCCACGATACGTGAAAACAGAGTTTCTTACAGGGAAAGTTTGCCTTCAGCAGCTTTTGTCACCTTGTCCCGTACATGTCGTGTTTGATCTTGTTCTGTACCAGCTTCAAAAAGTGCACAAGTGCAATGGAGTTTGAAGCTGCTCATAATTACGCGTTTTGACGTGCGCGGGTGTTGCCTACACGATGATGGATGCAACAAGGCCGGTTGTTAATTAATGTTTCAAACATGCTTGCGTGTTTTAAAGTGCGCCAATCCTTTGCAAAAAATCGCACAGTATCCGAAGCTGTTACGGTAGCAGCAACTAGGGTTTCGGCAAGTTTCATATTGATATGTGTTAGGTGACATGGCGGCATGGGAAGCACCGGCAACATGCGTATTGGTCGGCATGCCTTGGCTGTATTTACATGATTCTGCCCGAGCCGGGCGCGCGGCTCACGTCATCAGAGTTTTCGTGCAGAAGTTGCATCATGATCTGAAAAGTAAATGTGGTGATTATGGCGGTGGCTTCAGGTGCCATATGAGTTTTTTGAGTGAACGGCCAGTTTTTGGGGAAATGTCACGAGCAACCAAAGACGCACGAGTTTCCTTATCTTTGTTGTTATGTGTGGTGTGGTAACGGGCTTTGAGTACTGGCCCTTTCGATCGTAACCAGTGCCTTTGGGTCATAGATGTCATAGGCCAGCCTCCAAACCAGAAAAAATGTGTGTTGTCTTGCCTGCCGGGTCAAAAGCTTCCAATTTTTTTGGCAAGCATGTGTGCGCTTCGAAACTAAGGGTCCCACGACAAAGATCAGCATTTTTAGACTAAGGCGTTTCGGTTGCTGCGCTGCACAAATGTTATCTCATTTTATCAAGCTCGTCTACTCACTGGAACCATATCTAGAGGCAACCAGGTAATCATTCATTTCGGTTGTTGGCAGCATTGGTTGACAGTCGGCAGTTCGCATTTGGCTGGGCTGGGAGGCTGTGAAATCAAACCTGGAGAGCTTTGTGAACCGTCAGGGCCCTTGATGTTACTGTGGGGTTGGTAATGATGCGAAAGACTTTGACATTTGTGCGCGGTCAGAACCTCTCAGTTCTCGGGCGGGGTGCTGTGTAATCTTGTTCATGTAACCGTATGTAGGAGGTAATTAGCCATGTTGCCGTTGCACCGACCAGCAGTGAATCGGATGATGTCTAGGTCTCAACTGGCAAAAGGTCATCAAACCTGTAAAGGTGGATTTGCATCGCGGGCGGGCATTAGCAAAACTTGCGATACAGTCACCATAACCTTTGGAAGGTGTTGATGCAGGCCGAACAGTTATCAGCATGTTGCTGAAGGCTGGTGCTGCCATTCATGTTTTGCATTGATGCGCCGGGACGATGTCAAATTGCAATCTTCAATCCTGAATCCCCGCATAACTTTCTGAACTGAATTTCCGAGGCCGGACTGTTCATGATCGGACGCAGGACTTGGGTTTGGGTGGGATCCATGCGCCAGGCTTTCATTTCCCCACAAACGCCTTCGAGATCACTGCGGTTTTCGTGATTGTTTCCGGCAGCTTTTCCCGGACTGCACTAGAACATATTATAATACACTGTATATAATATATTCTAGTATTTTATTATATAATATACAATAAGGTACTATATATAGGCCTTTTGGAATGATGTGATTCAATGTATCTTTGATCGTGGCGTATGCTCTTGGGTTCATCGTCCGCAGAGATTTTTGTAGCTGTTGGTCTACATACCCCTACGTACCATTCTTTCCGCCTCTACCTAAACCCCGATACCCCACCGTTTTTGGGAATACCTAAATCTATATTTGGGTGGTTGTCAAAATTACGGTCCGTTTTTGGATCCCAATTATAATATGGCACCCAATATTTAGGGTACCCCAAAAGGGACCATAATCTTTACAACCACCCATTTAGTATTTTCTATCAACAATAGTAGGCGCTCCAAAACTTACCGGCAGAGGAGGCTCTCAATGTGATGTGTCGGGTGTAGCCAGACCGACATGCGAATTTCGAAAATCCAGATTTGAAAGGCAACAATAAACACAACCCCTAAACCCTAAGCCCTTAAACCCTTAACATGCTCCAAGAAGCCCGGACTTGTCCCCAAAAATGGCACAGGTTGAACTACTTATCTCCTCCGCGTGGAATGAGCAATTTTGCACAACATAGTGCAATTATTTCGGAGCTTTGCTTGGGTTAGTGGGGGAGCCAGTTACAGGCGATCAAAGGCTATTGCTAATGTAGTTGCTTTGCATCACCGACTTCTTGACCTGACATGGCAAGGAGTTGTTGCGAACTCCCTCCACACCCCTGCTGAATGCCGCGGAGCCACTCAGATTGCGATATTGGCTTGAGGTGGTTCAGGGCTGACATGTAACATATGTGCAAGCTTCCGAGCTAAATGGGGTTTGCAGGTTAGAGCGGCAGGCTAGACGGGCTGGCTTGTGGTCTTGGATCCAAAGGTGTGGGCGCTGGGGAGATCACTGTACATGTTGTCCACCCTAGAGCAAGATCTCGCAAGCTGTGGCGTTTTTGCTAACACTTGCGCAGTATATGACGGTAAACTTCCAGCACATAGAGATGGGTGATGACATCTGCAACATGCTACAAAGGGTATTTAAATGTCCTTCTTGTGTGCATACATATTATATACATACTGCGTTGACATGTAATTTTACACGTGTACGTCCTCGTCTAACTATGTAAATTCCCTCTTACCCAGTATGTAAACCCTACGTGACCTGATATGACCTTACAGCACAATTCCTGAACAACGCCCATATACTCCTTGAACAGCCCCATATCGCCATAAGTAACCCTATATAAGTCTAGATAACCTTCTATAGCCGTCACTATAACCCCTAAGTCACTCTTCATAACTCCGATTTTAACCCTAAAACCTTAACCCCAAGCCCGTAAACTAACCCTAAAACCTTAACCCTAAGCCCTAAACTAACCCTAAAACCTAAATCCTGAGCCCCTAAACTAACCCTAAAACCTTAACCCTAAGCCCTTAACTAACCCTAAAACCTAAATCCTAAACCCTAAATCCTAAACCCTAAACCCTAAATCCTAAACCCTAAATCCACTGTATGAAACAACCTTGCAGGGTGCCTGCGCAGTTGGCAAACAACGATCTCCAAGGCTTGGACCCTACAGGCGCCTTTTCTTGACGTTTATCTATATGAGCTATTGTCTAAACTCCTTAAAAGGGGGTTATATAGGGGGATTATATAGGGGAGTATTATAGGGGTTATATGGGGGATAATGGAAAGGAAAATGGAAACTACTATAATGGGTTATATATGGAGAATATGGGTGGTTGTCAAAGGTATGGTGCCTTTTTGGGTACCCTATTATAATACGGCACCTACTAGTTAGGGGTACCCAAAAAGGGACCATAATTTTGACAACATATACATATGGGTTGTATACATACGTATATATATATATATGTATATATATATGTACATACGGGGTATATAGGGTTATTTCAGATCGTATAGGCGCATGTAGGGATCGTTTAGAGTTCAACCCCTCAACCCTAAACCCCAAAATACAGGGCACAGCGGGATCAAAGGTTATCTAGGGGCTTCACGGGGTTGGTTGGGATTGTACAGTGTTATTTAGGCTATTTAGGTTAGGGCTCAGATAGGGGTGATTCGATTATACAGGGTCATCTAGGCTTGTGTAGGGCTTATAAAATGGGTAGTTAAAACCAGCATTCTTAGGTCCCAAAATCAGGACAATCATGTGGATCATGATTAGAGATATCCTCCATCAGCTACCCATGAGCTTCGAAGTACGGACCAGGGGCCTACAGGAAGTTCTGGAATAATACGTTGTTAGGCATGCGGCTGAGGATGAAGCGTGCAGGGTTTAGGGCAGGTAAGATAACAAGGATCGTCGCTTTTCCACAACGTCAATCGCGTCCATCTCCTCTATCTAAAGCGCGCGCCCTGATATCTGTGCGCACAGGTCGGCGATAACTAATGTTTCGGAGGCGTGGGAAGGTCTCGTGAAGGGATCAGATAACACATGCAGTGGATGCATTATTTCTATTACTCATAGACTTACGGGTATTAATGATATTGCTATTACTACTATTATTACGATTATGGTTATTATTACTATGAACATTACTATGGTTATTATTGCTACTATTACTATTATCAATGTTATTACTATTATTAACATCCTTGCTGTGTCCCAGGCATGCCTAAGCTATGGGACGCAAGGTTCCATGTCATTGGAACAAGCTCACAGAACCACGCATTGGGAAATAATCCGGGTCGCTGTTAAGGAACTTAAATTAAGTTACCATACTATGAGTATATACTAAATAATAGGTTTCCCCCAATATACCCTTAACCCTCAACCCTAAACGTTCCTAAACAGCAACCCAGACAGAAGGGAGAGCGACAATATGTAATTTCGAAGTGCTGCAAGATTTTCTGTATCCATACTAGGACTACTGATGCCTGCCCAGAACCAACTAGGGTTTACGGTTTAGGATTTAGGGTTTACTGAAGTGAACCGGCAGGTTCAATAGTAGAATTAGTTCTCAGCTAGACCCTCAGATCCTAAAGGATAGAGTGCAGGTGTTTTTTTTGAGGCTTGTCCTGGTCCTCAAGAGTTTTCTCAAAGGGCATCCACCCAGTTTGGGGCATAACCCCATTGAGGTTTAGGGTTTAGAGGGTTTAGGGTTCAGGGGTTGCACTTATATCGTAACTTTGGAATCTTCTATCTGCTGAAGGGGTGCATGGGCAATGGAGGCGCGGGTTTAGAGTTTCGCTATGTTTATTTCATTCGGGTTTTGAACCCCGGGGGTTTACGTTCACAAGTAATGCTTCTTAATGCTTACGTTGGGCTTTAGAGTCTATAAGACAGCATATATTTGTGCGTACTTTCGGGCTATTTGGATACCAGGCGAAATCAAGGTTCAGGGTTTAGGCCGCTAAAGGTCACTTCTCAGCAACTCATCTTTGGCTTCGGAACCTTTCGTTGTTAAGTGTTGGGACCCTAGACCTCAACCGCAAAACCGGCTACCTTTAACCCCCTGGTACTTAGTAGGAAATGGGCGAGTGTTGTACAGGGACACTTATGAGTAATTAGTGATGGACCACTAGAAGTCGCCATTCCCTTCTTCCCTGCTAACCACGGCAGTTACTGGGTTGCTGCTAAGTAAGTGTTACCATCATGGGTATATATAGTGAAGAATAGGGTTTCCCCAATATAGTAACTTAAGTTAAGTTCCTTAACAGCAACACAGGTAATTCTTGTTTTTGCTACTAGTACTGTTGTTGGCACTTTTCTTGCTCTTACTAAGCCTCAACTTCCTCATTCAAGAACATGATTCAGCCGAACGTGAAAACTTTCCCCCACTCCTTTGAATTGAAATGCCCAAACATACCTAACACACTAGACCCCAAACCCTAAGCTTGAAGCCCCAAACCCCAAACCCTCAACAGAGAACAGCAGACACCAAGGCTTGCATTTTTTGGATTGAAAGTTTAGCGTTTATAGTCCCCCTTAGGTAGATAGAATATGGGGTATATGGGGATCTTATTATAACATACCCAAAGCCATATTACATCTACAAAAGGGGGATTATACTTCCAAAGAACAGCCGCTGGCAGGCACTAGCGCTTCTTCGGCACCCCGACAAGCGGCACTGGCTGAGGCAACCTAGACGCCCTAAGCCCATCACATATTTCGGATTCAGAAGCTGCAAGGGTTGCGGGCTGTTGCGGGGTTCTTGGCGTTTAACTAAGACTTCCAGAGTTTGGGCTTTGCAGGTTCTAGGGCCTTAGCTTCAGGACTTGTAGGTTTTAAAAGGATTGAGCAGGAGAGCCCTGGGTTCTTCTGGGTTTGTTGGGAGCGCAGGCTACAGGGTTTCACTCTTTATCGCTCAGGGTTTCGTGTGGCTTTGGGATTTTTAACGTTTAGTTTTAGAGTCGACGGCTTTTTGAGTTCAGGGTTTCCTCCAATTTCATGGTTTCCCTAGCCACCTTCAACAATATACTATTCCCTCAAAAGCCGAGACTCAACAGAATATTTCATGGGGATACTAATCCTTGGGGTGTTTGCAGCCGTGTAAGGGACCTCCTCACTTTGAGACATACGCTCGTTATAAGAGCCCTATGTATGTCTAAGGGGCGGCTAATGTTTGCTGTCTCAGGTTCTGCATGCGGGTTAAGGATGGTACCACGGCTGTCTTGGGATTGTTCTAGAACCAGTTCTGCAGGGCTGTGCACGTAGTTGACGAAGGCAAAAGTGCTACTGTGAGAGTATTGGCAAGGGTCACAATATGGATTATTCTCGACATTATGGGCCCCTTTTGGTTATAGATTACATTGCCGCACCTCATAACTAGGGGTAGCAAAAATGGGAGCCTAATTTTGGGAACTACCATATGAGGAGTGCAGCCTGTTCGTTTGAGCGCATGGTCTTTGTGAACAATGAACTTCAGGGTGTTGAGCCCTGAAGCCTGAATCCCAAATCCCCAAGCCTAAGCCCTAAACCCCAAACCCCAAATCCCAACCTTCAACCACAAACCCCAAATCCCAACCTTCAACCCCAAACCCCCAACCTTCAACCCCAAACCCCAAATCCCAACTTGAAACCCCAAACCCCAAATCCCCCAAAACAAAGACCTGAGCGCCACCTCCAGCATTGTAAGTCCGAAGCTCCTTAGGCTCCAGACCCAAAGCTAAAGGGACTCTACTGGGAACCCCAAATGGGGAACCCCAAGAATATGGCAGGAATATAATGGAATATAAGGACCCTGGTAGGTATATTCCTACTATATGCTTACTATATTCTTGGGGTTCCCTATTTGGGGTTCCCAGTAGAGTCCCTTTAAAAGTCTTAAAGCCCGACATCCTTAAGCTGCAGTCTCCTTAAGCATTATTGATAATTCTCCTTATCCTAGAACCGTAAGGAATTTTGATTATTGGTTTAAGGAGATTACAGTATACTCAATTAGTCGGGGGTTGTTATGAGACAAGCGTCCCTGGATCCCACCCTTTCCCTAACCTCAAAACCCCATTGCATAAGATGGATGGATGGATGGGTTGATGGATGGAAAGATATATACACATTACGTAACTTGAAGTACAGATGCGTAATTCTTTATATTATATTAGACGTGCTCTTATCAACCCTTCATCGCAGAAGGCTCTTGGCGACCCAGGGTCGGCGGAATCGTTGCATTCCACCATGCCCCTTGAAATCGCGGCTGGACAGGCGACTACCATGTGAGCTGTAGTCGCAACTCCTTAAATGGGGCGTTATATAGGGGATCATACAGGGCCCAGGGTCCCAACCCCCGTGCCAGACAGGGGATTATACAGGGGAAGGGTTATTCAGGGGGATACTAGGAGTTTAGACTATAGCTGCCATGCTTAAGCCCAACGTGTAGGTTCAGTTCAGAGCCTAGGCCTTGACCTGCAATCATGAGGGGTGCTTTTCAACACTGGGAACCTTCTTCCCCCCTCAAAATATCGTGGCTTTAACTTGCTTATATGGACGCCGCAAGGGACACTTAGTGTTGAGAAATCCTTTGCCGCCCTAAGCCCTAAACCGGAGGCTGATTCAGCTCTTCCAGCCGAAGGCGCGTAGGGTTCATCCGAACTTAGATTAGGAAGCTCTACATCACATTCCCAGACTCCTGGGAGGCTCTAGAAAGTAGCTCCTTCTTCAAGGTTCTTGAGAACCCACCTATAGAACTATAAGATAAGGTGCCATATCGGGGGGTTCTGTTTTATAGATCCTCCCAGGGCCTGAGTTCACCAAGCGGGGGCTTTCTTCTGCCTCTGAACCTAGATTGTGTTGAAAGTGTTTTTTTTGAGGGCTTCTGCTTCCCAAAATTCTTTCTTTGATTTTAGCAAGCTCAGCACTCATAACCATCGCTCCAGGGAGCATTGGGGTGTTTTTTCCAGGTCATAGATCTCTATTTTGTGGGGTGAGTCTCCCCTCTACGGGCCACAAATACTGAGCCGGGTATTGGAGGGCTTTCTTTGAGAAAGACTTGAAGCCTAGCGCCCTGACCACAAAGACCACCAGTGCAACGTAGCCGGTAGAAGTCAACAGAATGTCTGCTTAGGAAAGACGGTTTTGGGGTTTGGGGTCAAGAAGGGGTTTAGGGACCTGGCTTGTCATTTGTAACCTGACCCATGTAGAGTAGGCTGGATCTCGCCCAGACGTATGAGAAACGAGTGTGGTGACATCATGCGTCGAAGTTTGAAACCGTGGGCTCACAGTATGGGCACTTAACCATGTACCTGCTATGTAGTCTATGTTCTATATGTACCCTTATGGGTCTCTAGAACCCCTCTAAAAGGCCCAAGGGCCCATATCAGGGGCCCATAAGTCTAGCCTTAGAATGCGGTGAAGTTCATGGGCGTTTTCTGCTCAGCTCCAACGTGCCCGCGTATAGCCTCAATACGTAGGAAGATTGGTGGTTGGGCGAGCGGTTTGGTGGGGTTCTGGGTTACAGGTGGGTGCGGCATGTTGCCGTCTCTGCTGCTGTTGAACCTCCAAATTCTTCGCAGGTTTTTGGAGGTAAAATGCCGCAACATGCCACGGTTTCCGACAACAATTTAGGCGTCTACGCGAACACCTTGTACAGCCACCCAACTTGAAGAATCCCGAATTGCATTTGGACATGGATATGGTAGTTTCCCAAAATAAGGGGACCCAATATAGACCCAAAAATACTACAGTCCTTATTATGGGGACCCCCAAAAAGGGTACCCCCAATTTTTAAGAAACTCCCATATACTTGGACCTTTAGCCTCAAACTTTCAATCCTAAGCCCCCATTCGCAACACCCCAGCTCCCAGGCGATTATTATCCGAAAGATTTGATCAGACTTGTTTAGGGTTTAGGGTTTAGGGTGCCTCCATGCAATTAAGAAAATCTAAAAAATTGAGCCAATGACGTTTATAGAAGCTACTGTACTACTTGCAGGGTCGAGGGGACTTAGTAGGTAGGTTAATAACTGGATAAATCAGGGTTACTACATGGGTTAGAGGGGCTAAACCCTAAACCCTATTAATCTACTTACTAAGTGCCCCTGACCCTCCAGTAGATCTCCTCAGTAAGCCTGCCTATGGCCTTTCCTGGGGCGGCATGCCGCGACAGAGTCGCCTACGTCACTGGGCAATTTCTGAAGGGAATTTACAGGGGTCATAAGAGATTATAGGGTTATTTGGGGAGTATGCAGGGTTATATAGGGGTCATACATAGAGAGTATTTGGGGTTATCTTGGGAGTATATAGTAGTATATAGGGCTGTATAGGGATGACCTTTCCTGGCCACCGCCTCAACGGTGGTTTATACAGAACATAGTGCCAGCATTGCGTTTTGAAGCTTCGGTGCCAGAACATGTGGCCAGATAGTCAGGGGCTTGGCATCAACTTCCTCTGGGTTTGGGCTTTAGCGCGTTTGGGATAAAGAGGGTAGTGCATATAAAGGGTTTATCAAGCATTGATGTTAAAGGGCCATGTGAGCCATACTCTAAACTCCTTGAAGGGGGTTATACTGGTAATTATATAGGGTACTACTATAGGGGTTACTAAGGGGGATACCAGGAGTTTAGCAATGGCTCATGTTTCGATCATCTTGGGGAGCTTTAGTCCCAGGTCCTGAGGAAGAAGGTGCTGTTGCTCGTGGCATGATTTGCGTGACCTTCAAAACGTCAAGTCTTAACTCAGCTCCCTTGCAGTCAAACTTGAGATGCTACATTCCAGAATTCCAGAACCTTTGGCTCCAGAAATGCAGCTACCACTATGGGCTATTAGACCTTAAGGGTACCTTAATCTACCCTTAATAGGGTCCTAATAAGGATTTTTAGGGTCTAATAGCCCATAGTGGTAAGAGATGTAACTTCCAACAAGAGCCTCATCGGAGCAGGGATCCCTTGAGGCATTACAATTCAAGCTCCCAAGCGCACCAAGGCAATTGTACAGCCCGCCGTCTACAAAAAATTGAACACAATCTCCGCATGCCGAAGCCATAAAACTAGACCTAACTATGACTGTGCTTAAGCCCTCGACCATTGACCCCTTAAACCCTAGAAACCTTTCACCTCAAACCTCAGAACCCCCTACTCCGTAGCGGATCCCTTTCGCCAATGAGTTCATTCCTGCCCAGGCTTTGGATTTAGGGGAACATGATATTCCCATGCCCCATCGCCGTGTTCCATTTTCGAAATCTCGGAGGCAGGTTTCATGGAGCCGAAACGTTAGCCTAGCTCCCTCAACCAAACCCTAGCCCCTGAGCCCTAAATCCTAAATCCCAAACCCTAAACCCTAAACCCCAACATTGCCGTAAGGCATCGCCAGGACACGCCCCTGGAGAAAATGTCCGCCAAAAACAACAACCTTTAAACCTTAATCCCTAGACCGTTAAACCCCAAACCCTAAACCCCAAACCCCAAACCCTTAAACCCTAATCCCTGGACCTTTCAACCCCAACCCGAAGCAGCCTGCCAAGTTTCGGCCGCCGCGGCGCTCGGCACGGTGGCCGCCGGTTGGGCGGCGGTGCCCTCAAGGCTCTCCATGGTTTGGGGTGAGGATTTAGGGTTGAGGGGTTTAGGGTTTGGGGATTTAGGGGTGTACAGGTTTTGGGTTATGGGTTTAGGGGTATAGGGTTTAGGCTCTCCATGGTTTGCAGCTACCTGATAAGGAATCCAAGCGGCCAATTCAGGCCCAGGCGGTCTGATCTAGGGAATATGTGGGGAATATGGCACATCAAAACACACGGATGAGTTTGAGTTTGGCCACCCATTGCTGATTGGATCTGAACGGGTTATATGCGGGCAGCTAGGACTTTGTATGCGGTTCTCAATTTGTTCTGCCTTTGTGGCGGTCACCACCATCCAATTTTCAGGGTTGGAGACCTCAGGTATGGGAGCGAGTGGCCGGGGTGGCTTGCATTCGGGTTGGTTGATGTGGTTCGTCCGCGTCATTGCAAAGTTTTGTTGATTTGGACCATGTGCCTTGATATAAACTGCATGTATGTGTATATGCGCTTAGTTGCACATACACGCATATATATACATATATACACATAATTTTGATTGTGCATGCATACCTACTTGTAATTATATGTACAGACCTGTGTGTATGTATGTGCATGTTTGTACGCATGTACGTACGTACATAGGTAAGTATGTATCTATGTATGTATGTATGTATGTATGTATATTCATCCATCTGTTCTTCACTATTAGTAGGATTGAAGACTCCCTCGCTGCCTCGGTCTCGCCTCATCCTACGCACAGGCGGCCACCACCTCTGATCTTTCCGCAAAGGCGGCCTGGGGAGTGGCTGGTTGCTTGTTCTTCTGCCGCTGTTGCTTTGCGACGGCCTAAATACATACGCACTTCGAACCCTCCAGCCCAACCTTAGTTACGGTTCTGCGGATGGTTGCTGACACTTTTTGCCATGATGCTGCTAAATATTGCACGCTGAGATTTTCCCAAAGGACCAGCACTTGCGAAGCTGCGGTAGTCTGGCTTCACGGCTTTGCCGACCGGGCAAG
Source organism: Symbiodinium pilosum (assembly GCA_905231905.1). Classification (NCBI taxonomy): domain Eukaryota; class Dinophyceae; order Suessiales; family Symbiodiniaceae; genus Symbiodinium; species Symbiodinium pilosum. The sequence goes on from CAJNIZ010013425.1 coordinate 17,234, forward strand.
AGGCCTGGGGGGCGGGCTTCTGGAAGGAGTCCAAGGTCTCGTACATAGGCCCACGAAAAACAAGCCAGCCACGCGCCTTGATACCGAAGGCAAACCGCATGAGCTTCCGGGAATTCACAGTCAAGACTCAGTGTGCTGAACCTCTAGAAGGCATATGCTGGCAGTTATTTGTCATCCCCACTTACATGACCATGACGTGGTCTAGTCCATTTAGACATCGATGCTGACCACCCCAAACTTGAATCTTTGGGCCCTTCGCCCTCCAGCACCACCTTCAATTCCTTCCCATTACCCCCAAATAACACCACCAAAAAAACATGCAACCCTATCGGATGTTCGAAGGCTGGGGAGAGCTACTCCGGGCCGAGCGCCAGCGGCGGCCCGGATGGCGCTGGTGCCTGGGCCTAGAAGAACTTTCTGGCCTTTGGCTAGCTGGGAATGATGGAAGGAACAGAAAATGGAAACTACTATAACCAGTGGGTCCAAATATGTGGGTTTTATAGGGGTTATATGAGGATGATGGAAAAGAAATTGGAAACTACTATTTAGGATTTAGGGCAATTTAGGGTCTAGGAGGAATGGAAAAGAGAATGGAAACTACTATAATGGGTTATATAGGGACTACTATAAGGATCCATTCCTTCATTCTTAGCCCACCAAAGGTAAGAAACTCGGGGTCCCTCATTTTCCTATCTTCTTAGAAATTATTTCCAATTGGTTCTTGTAGTATACTCTCAAGGACCTACTTGGAATCATATGGCTGTTATGGATCTATCTAGGGGGATTGCTGTACTGGGGGGCAAATATACTAAGCATTATTTCATACTGTATTGGGGTCTGTATTGGGGGCCCTGGGTGCCCATGCATGGAAGCCTTTATAATTTTTGATGCGGCTACTCTGGACCATTGTTGAACGTAGTTTCTTGACATCTGTTGTTATAATAACTTCTGTCCTTCTAGCGCCCCGATAAGCGCTGTAAAGTAATAACTGGATTAACACCCATGCTTTGCGTTTGTTCAAAGCTATGTAGCAGCCGCAAAAATTCTCAATAATGCTTTCCGACAAGCTATAGTGCAATGTACCCCCACACCCTATCCCAATAGTGTACAAGCTACAGGCCCAACGAATTATCGAGAACTGTTATGTAGATTTCCTGAGTTCCTCATTTTCCTCAATTTTCTCAAATGTTCCTCAGTTTTCTCTCCGTTCACAAAACATGTCCGCAAATAAATCGTTAATTTTTTCAAATACATTATTTCACTGATTCCCGTTTTTACACGCCAACGCCGGTCTCAACGATAACATTCCCTGGTAAGTTTTGATTCGCGCAAAATACCCCTCAACCCTATTCTAAGAAGCAGCCCAGACCCCCTAAAGGATCCTAATAATCGCGTAGTTTCCCCAACGTAGTCATCCGTTCATATTGCGTTCATATTGGGGGGGGTCCTGTTTTTCGGATCCTTTATTGGGTCTGGGAAGCAGCTAAATCCTTTATTGGGTCTGGGAAGCAGCTATATACAGCTTTCTTGCACAGAGGCACCACCTCCGCGCACCACAGCTTCCCCAGCCTTGCTTCAGAGGCCTAAAACCTGAGTAGCTGTTTGGGTTTAGGGCTGAGGGTTTATAGGGTCTAGGGTTTGCTTCAGAGGCCTGTATGTTGGGGCTTCTTGGGTGAGGTTCTCAAAATGAGGAACTATAAGGGCTCAGGGAATGAAAGGATGGAAAAGAGGGATTTATAGGCGCTACGTACTATGAGGATGCATGAACTCCATTTGCCAAGAACAGCCGGCAAGAGTAGGGTGTTCTTACGGATCCCAGGAATATGTATAGGGATCACAATTACACAGGAGTGTTATAGGAGTCCGTCTCCGAGAGTATGGTGTCAGGACCGAATACTGCGGCGTCTCAATGTCTTTTGGTGCCTACAGTAAAACCTGAGTAGGGTTTAGGGTGCTCGGACTTAAGCATGACTGCTACTGCTAATCTTACCAATACCTTGAGAATAAGCGTTTGTTGAGTTGTGGCATCCTGATGTCAGGCTGAGCCCTGGTTTAGAGTGTCTCAGGCCGACTAGGATCTGCTAGCAGTTTTGTGCGGTGCCTCAAGCTAGACACCATGTAAGCCAGCACTTTGGAGACTTGCGCCCAGACGCTCAAAATCCAAATCCCTGAGTAATCTAAACCATCAAGACCAAATGTAAACCCCAAAACCTGAACCATACAAAAGACGTTCCTAACCGTTCGGTGATCAACAGGGCAGCGGATGCCTGCCTGGGGCGACTTCCTCTCTGTGGCTTGTTACAGTTACATGGGGATTTCCCAAAATTAGGGGTACCATTTTTAGGGTCCCTATAATAAGGATCATAATACTTTGGAGTCTATATTGGGGTCCCCCTATTTTGGGAAACTCCCACATCCTCTGCAGCTCCAGGGTGGTTTCTGACATCGGGGCCCCCAGGGACCTGAAGGATAGAAGGGAAGTGTTGGGGGGTTCTGACATGCCCGCATGCTTCTTGTGCGATTGTCCAAAGTTGCTGCAGCTATTCCTCGGTCACCCATAGTTCCAGTAGAGGCCTGTGTCGGCATGAGCTTCTGTCAATATGAGGCTTAAGGGACCCTTGATACTGTTGATGGAGGAAATCTAGCACCACCTTACGTCCCTAGTGTCCTAGGAATTACAGTAGTTTAAGGCCCCTAGGTGGTGCAAGATTTCATCCATCAACAGTAGTGGACGTTGGGGTCCCTCTTGCAGTCTAGTATAGTCCCAAATATACTCCATCATATGGAACCTACGTCCATTAATTCTCTGGGTATTATGCATCCCTATAACCACCTGTGATTCTCCATTATTGGACATGATATCCCTAAACCTTAAACCTTTAACCCCTCTTGAAAGGGACCTAGGGTTTCCATTTCATTTTCCATGTCTCCATCGGGGTTATGAGACTGTAGCTCACATGCACCCTGGCCTCTTTCTCTACAAATTTATCAGTAGATGGATTCCTCGGGTTGGTGCCTTCCATCTCTATGTGAGCCATCAGCTAAACTCCTTAAACAGGATTATATAGGGGATTCATACCGGGGATACTAGGAGAGGGGAGTTATATAGGTGAATATATAGGGCACTACTATAGGGGCTATTCAGGGGGATACTAAGAGAGAGACGTTATATAGGGGATTATACTAAAGGGGTTAGCAAGGGGGATAATTCGAGTTGAGACTATAGCTCATGTGTGCTTGCAACAGCTTCAGCCAAGAGTTTCTTGGAAGCCATGCAGGCAAGTTCACTAAAGTCTCCGCTCCTACAATCGGCCAAGGTAAGTCGCATTGATGTCGGGTCTGAGGACCATGATTGCCAGAGCCTCAAATGAGCCATAGTGTAAACTCCTTTAAGGGGGGGTATTTAGGGGATTATATAGGGGACTACTATAGGGCTTATTAAGGGGGATACTAGGAGTTTAGACTATAGCTCAAATGATGTTGCAGTCGTGCTTGCACGTCTCTGCGTTCTTCTTGAAATGCCCAGCTCTGGACTGCCACGGCCTCTACGCTGCCACGTCCAGGGCGGTGGCCGACGAATTAGCAACGCGGCCGGTTGGTACATGGGGGTTCACTGATTGCATGCTTACATCGTGAGGATTGAGGGGCTCACCTCTCTGGGGATTGTGAGGATCTACGTCCATAAAATCGGGCAGGAAATATTGACTGCAGCACATATGGGTCATAGGGTTTATTAACCTACTTGCTGAGTCCCCTGACCCTCCGACTATTGGGCATTCTTCGGGTCATTGTTCGTATTCGCGTGCTATCATAGGAATTGTATTTTCAGAGTATTGCAGGAGCATGTACAAAGCTACTCTCCCTCCCATCCCGGGGCAAGAGCAAACAGATGATTTCTGCGGCCTCGGTCGCGACATGTATATTTTGTTCCCAGCACTGGATACCCTGATACCCTAAACCCTAAACCCTGCTTAGAGTGGGCACTGTCCTGTGGAGCGCCCCTGCTTGTAGGTAGGCTGCAAGTACAGTTCCTCATCAAACTAGGATGTCAACCCATGTAGGTCCATTTTGCGGAAGACCGTGGTCTTTGTAGGGCCTCTTTCATCTTAGTCCGGGTACCTTTTTGGGGTTGGGGCTTATAGGTGTTTCCCAAAATCAGGGGTACATTTGGGGGGGTCCTTACAATAAGGGCTATAGTATTTTTTGGGTCTATATTGGGTCCACGTATTTTTGGAAACTACCCTGAACTCTAAACCGGGTTTATAGGGTTTAGGGCAGTGGCTCCTGGCAACTCGATATGGACGATACGCCAAGGACACGCTGAGTGGCCAGCATGGCTTGGTGCTTGGACCAAGAGTTCGGTGGGTTCTTTGAATAGGGGGTCCTTGGGGACTTTAGGAATTTATGATGAGGTTTACCAAAGTTACAAAGGGGATTGTATTGCGAGAAATTTGGGGGATACTAGGAGTTTAGACTATGATTCATACTTTGGGGTTGCCAATGGATTTTCAGAAGGTCGTACCTATCGAGGGTTACTTTTGAGAGCCTCCTGTTGTGTTCAGGAAATCAATTTGTCGTCGTCCTGGAAGGCCGACTAAGTGACTAAACTTATTGGTAACACTTAAGCTCCTTCGTTCTGGATTATCTACGTTGATACATCTCAGCTTCACGTCCTTGCAAGCTATCCCCACCACTCTGAGCAGAACCAAGTTTGACAGGTGCGAGCGCTCCTAATGATGTTTTGGGTTCCAGAGCACAAAAGAGTCTCACTGGGAATGAGGTGTTGAAAAAGGCCCAGCCGTTCGGCCTCTGACATAATTTGAAGTTGTAAGCTTGCCAAGGTTGTCGGGTAGAAGCACTCCTGCCTAAACTTCGGCAAAAGGCTCGCTATTCAGACTGGATAAGGCATACATATCAGACGCTCCTAAGCTCCAGCAGCACTAAATAATTTGAGACACCGCACATCAAGCCTTCATTCTTGACCTGATCGAATTTCAACCCTATTCAATCTTTTGGAAATCCGCAGCGCAGGCCCATGCAGGCCCTGAACCCACCCCAAAAAAATTCTTGACGCCAGGGATCCAAATAGCCAAAAGTACAAGTAGTCCATTCTTTATGGACCTCAGGGCCCAACGTAGGTATCTTCTGTGGTTTCCCAATCCTTAAACCCTAAACCCTCATCCCTAGACCCTAAACCCTAATCCCAGCCCCTAAACCCTAAACGCATATCACTAAACCCTCATCCCTAATCCCTAGACCTTGATCCCTAAACCCTAAACCCTGATCCCTAAAGCGTTGGACAGAGGCTCCCAGCCAATTGATCGTCGGAGGGTATTCTCAGGCCACACCCTGGGATCTAAGTCTCTGAACTACATGGGTTCAGGGATCAGGGTTCGGGATCAAGGTTTAGGGTTTAGGGATCAGGGTTTAGAGTTCAGGGATCAGGGTTTGGAGTTCAGGGATCAAGGTTTAGGGTTTAGGGATCAGGGTTTAGGGTTTAGAGTTCAGGGATCAGGGTTCGGGATCAAGGTTTAGGGTTTAGGGATCAGGGTTTACGTTTAGAGTTTAGGGATCAGGGCTTAGGAATTAGGGTTTAGGGATGTACCGTGAGAGCCTTATTGAGGATGCCTATTTTTAGGTGGAAAACTCATTAAAGTGGCTTCCACATTCAACCCGAAGCCTCAAGCCCTTAGATCTAGGGTTGTCTTGGGATGTCTTGGGGTCGTTTTGGAAAGTCAGGTGGCGGCAGCAGGAGGTGAGCCAGGAATGATCTTCGTCAGAAAGTTTTGTAGATTGTAGAGATGGTGGAGGCCTGTTCAGCTGGAACTCCAGATCAATCCTTGAGAGGGAGGAATTTCCTGGACTTTAGGTCGCGGTATTCGGCTAGCTTTTGTGATACGGTTGGTGCACAGAACTTTGGATGTTTGGTGTCTCTCTCGTCTTTTCCAAGTGGAACCCCGAGGCCCTCAAACCGTAAATAGGGCGTCAAATTAGAGATGGATCGGACCCACTGTCGGCTGCTGTTGCTCGCTTTGGCGCTTCTTACTGCTACCGCTACTGCCTCCGCAACTTGTCCCCGACCATCGCCGTACTGCTACCACTACCATGGCAGTGGGGATATGACACCAATCACGCTCACATGCACCTCCCTGACTTGCAAGGGTGCAGCTAGCGCACTGCAGAGCGTGACTCATCTTAATGGGATTTGTGGTTGTTGTGATGCCAGGATGCTGTTAGGGAGTTTGTGTGGCACAAGGATGTGATAAAGTTTTCAGGCGACTTCGGGGGTGCGTGTTTTAAAAAATGCCAATACCCCATTTCGTAGTAAGTCGTACGCTGGGCCGTGCCCAATATGCATGACATTTGCCACTCACACCTTCAAAGTCTACAGCAAAAAAGCCTTCCCCGTATTCATCCGTAAACTCCTAAACCCTAAACCCGGTATTCCAAATCCTTGCCCAAAACACCGGGACACCACGAGATTCGGGCGCACCAGGTGCTAGTCTTGAGGTCTGGTGAGCTACAGGAAGCCCTAGGGATCCGAATAGCCAGGCAGATGGAAAATGGCATGGAAGCTAGCAGCTAGCAGCAGTTTACAAGGATGTACATGATCCAAATAGCCCAACGTAGGTCATATTTGCGAGACTTTAGGGCCCAACATAGGTATTATTCGTGTACTTGGAACCCTAGGGTAAGCCTTAACTGCTGTATTCCATCTGCCCTATGGACGTATGGGCCGTAAAGCATTTCATGGCTCCTTTGTCCCAAAAGCTGTGACAAAATGGTAGTTTCCATTTCTTTTCCATGTCCCCTATATGGCCCTATAAAACGAGATGTATACCCCACACAGCCCTTTATAACCATATATGAGACTAACAATTCATCTCCCAGACTTTTTCGAACCGGTGTAGATTTTACATGGGGATGTCCTGAGACGATGCTTCTCCCGATGGATCCAAAAAGCCCAATGTAGGGGCCCAACGGAAGTGTCAATATTCCGGACTTTACACTACCAGCATTTTGTGTGTGGTACAGTGTAGAGGGAGCAATACCGGTAGCCAAGTCTTTGAAAATGCTAAATCCTAAACCCCAAATCCTAAACCCTAATCCCTAAGCCCTAAACCCGTTTGTCAAGGTTTTGGAATACCCAGAACGCCTGGCGGGCTGCATCGCACTTTCAGGCGCCTTGCACTGTGTGCTTGGATGGGCTGATACTTTGCAAGTCATTGGCTATAGTGGATGACAAAACCTGCACCATCCTATATACTGCCAATAACACTAGCTGCAGTAGTTTACTCAAGGCCCATCCTGGTACCCAATAATCCTGTAACCCTGGTCGAAGACTTGGTTCTTGCAGGCCTTGCATCGGGGCTATTTGAGTAGTAGTTTATTTGGGGGAATTATGGTACCCAATATACGATAAGATTCGATCTTCTTTTTGGGGTATGGTATTATTACTCATCTTGTCCAGATTAACAAAACGGGCTGCGGGGAACTTCTAAATCGAACGGTTGTCTATAGCATTGGGCGTGTCGCCCCACCTGCGCTGCAGATTGAACCCTGATGTCTCCACATTTTTCGTTTGTTTTCAGTGGTCTTCCCAATGACCCGTGTTTGGCAGGTTGGGTGCTGCCACGTGCACACGATGCCCTTCGCGTGGGCGCTGTAAATTGCGGTGCTCGGCGGCTCGGAGTAATTCAATTCCCAAGGTGGATCCCTGTACTTCCCTTTTCGTAGTATTTTGAAAGGGAGCAGGGCTTATAGGGTGTACTTCAGAAAGGAATGGGAGAATGGACTACTAGAAGGATCCACTCCATCATTACCTACTAAGGACCCACGAGTCTTGAGTCCCAGGTCCTGGCTTCCTGGTTCTGGAACGTTTACATGGGATCCTTACTGTGGGCCTCTGTAGGTTATTGGGGTTAACATGGGGAGTACCTGGTTAAATAGGGGGTAGATATAAGGACGAAACACGGATTATACACGGTTTTGGGTTTGGGTCCCTTGCAGGGGTCTTTCCTAAGAGCCCTTGATTATGAACTCCCAAAGGCAAAAGGTGTATGCTTGAAATTCCCCAGGGTTTCAAGGGTTTAGGGGTTTAGGGTTTAGGGTTTGTTCGGGTTCTCTTCCTAGGGTTCTACGTTTCAGGCTTTCATGCGAGGGTCTATGAAGGGCTTCCATGAGTCAATCCTCCCAGTATTGGCCTTGGGATGACTAATCTTTTCCATGAGTTCAAAGTTCGGCGCCTGAAACTCACAGGGAAAGAAGGTCTCACACCCACACTCCTGAATCCCTAAACTCTACTTGGAAGGCAGGGGGATCTAGTAAGTAGGTTCATAACCCCTATAACACAGATAGTAACCCTAATTATTCATATTTTCAACCTACTTACTAAGCCCCCCTGACCCCCCAGTAAACCCCAGGTATTACTTGTATCATGGCAGACGAGATGTTCAGGCCAGGTTGGGCAGGGAGGAAATGTGTTTAGGGGTTCAGGGTTTGGGCTTGTTACATGTTGGGAGTATTTGACCTTAGGGGTGGTCCAAGGGGGGTAATATTAGGGTGAGGGGATCAGGGTTTCAGAGTTTTGGGTCTAGGGTGTAGGGAAGTAGTTGCCACTGAAGCAATAAACATTTGCTTAGTTTGCATTCGCCTTTCGCAGGGGATGCATTGAAACTAACCCAAGGTCTGGTCACTATAATGGGTTCTACTGGGATTATAGGATACATCTTGGGGTTATATGGGAATAATGGAAAAGAAAATGGAAACTACTGTAATGGAGTCTGGCTCTGGCAGCCCCCACTTTGAGGTTCATGCGTACTTATCGCTGGGGTTCTCACTTCTAAACTAATAGTCACATCTGGTTACAGCCTTTGTCTGGGACTTACAGTAACAAGTCTACTTGCATTTACCCATGAATCAGCACAAAACTATCTGTTCTTGGTGCTGCGACTCTTGCATGACGAGGCGAGGATTCACTCATAAACTGCTGCAATCTGGGGCATAGCGATCACCCTGACAGGAAACTTACTGGTGCTGAGTGGGGAATAAGGGAATAGAATCCCTATATAACCGGTAAAGTTCTGATATCAGTCCCTACAGAATTCCCATGAAATCCCCATACAATCCCTATATAAAGTTTTCCCTTATTTCCTATCATCCCCCAGCCAGGAAATGCCACAAACGTAGGGCACCCGAACCTTCAGTAGCCACCGGTGCCAGCTCAGCGGCCTCCGACCAAAAAAGCTCTTTTTCTCTTGCTATGCACATTGATCCCAATATGGTTTAGGGATTTCGGGTTTAGGGGTTAGGGGTTTAGGGTTTAGGGATCCATTGTTAGGATTTGTCATGTGTATCATTATGTTGGTCTCATGCATCAGCTTACCATGTTCTTCTTTGTGCTAACTTCAAGTGACTATTTCTGGAGTTGCCCTCCTTGGCAGGTCAGCCTGAATTGCAGCAAGCACGCCAGACAGCTTCTGTCCGAGGCAGTCCTGTTGCATTTTGAGGGTTGTCAAACAGATTTCTGCACTTGTTGCGGCAAAGGGGGAACTATAATGGGTTCTATTGAGATTCTTGGGTATATATTGAGGTTACATTGGGATAATGGAAAAGGAAATGCAAACGACTATAATGGGTTCTAGTGGGATTATCGGGTATATATTGAGGTTATATTGGGATAATGGAAAAGGAAATTCAAACGACTATAATGGGTTCTAGTGGGATTATCGGGTATATATTGAGGTTATATTGGGATAATGGAAAAGAAAATGGAAACGACTATAATGGGCTCTATTGGGATTATTAGGTATATCTTGGGCTTATATATTTGCACAATGGAAAAGAAAATGGAAACTACTATAATGGGTTCTATTTGGATTATAGAGGGCTTTGTCTTGGCACGTGACCGGCAGCCAGCAATTTCTCAGGTTGCAACATGATTGACTGCTCAGAGCAAGAGCCAGACTGAAGCCTAGGACATTTATGCACAAAGGACTATACTCCCCCCTTAAGTAGACAGAATATGGCTTGGGGTAAATCATAAGAAGATCCCCATATACCCCGTATTCTACCCACTTAAGGGGGACTATACATGCTATCAATGCGATTGATGGTATTGTTGGCATGTTTGCGCGCTCTTGCTTTACTTTAGTCCTCGGAGCCTTCCAGGTAGATGTCCTTGAGCCTTGGCCCCCAGCACTCAATCCGCGCCAAGAATCTGTATCTGAGGTTCCGGGACCGCCCCAAACCTGACTGCTGCCACAAATCAGACTCTTGATATCCAGGGTTACAGTTGATTGCCTCAACTCCGTGCGCAATTGTCTTTAGTGGGGCACCCTTTACTAGTAGAAGGCACTGATTTCGGCACCTCCTACTACTTCTATCATCTTCTATCTCTACCCCTTCTTTTCTTGTGCTACTACTACTGCTACAGCTACTGCTTCTGCTATTACCGGTACTTTAAATAATACCCTGCGCTAAGTCGAATACTTCAACCCTACAAAGGCAGGTGCCCAAGTGGACTTTGTGGCGGGCTCCGCTGGGCATGCGCCAAGTCACGCGGCTTCTCTTGGCCAGGCTGCAAAAGCCTAGGGGTTTCTCAAGATGGGTGGGGACTGCTTGCAAGTAATGAGTCTATGCATGTATGCATGCATGCTTACATACATGTATGTATGCAACTGCATGCTGAGTTTGGCAGGTGAATGCCTGTGTGGTTTTACGGAGCACGTCAGGGCTTTAGCACATCCCAATCTCAAGCGTGCTGGTTCCCCAACAGTCCGCAGATCCCTGGCATCACGCCAGTCTAGCCATCGTGTGATGCGCGGCCTTCATGGACGCAGTTAGGCCCTGTTGGGATAATTCGTATTGAATTTTGTTTAGCTCTGCAGGAATGCGTGCCAGATGCTTTGGGGGCTTGAACATAAGATGTGTCGCTTCATGCTGTGTTCCAAGAGTAGGTGTCCTGCGTACAATATATTCTTCCAGAGGCAAGATCTTCAATCATGGGCAAATTTTCTTGCTTCCTTATCAATTTTCTGCTGATCCAGATCTTGAAATCTTTTGATCCCTTAACGAAGGTTTTGGGAAACTCCCAGATGATAGTTTCCCAAAATAGGGTAGAGGCCCCAAAATAGATCAAAATACTATAGTCCTTATTTTAGTGACCCCCCAAAAAGGTGCCCCTAATTTTGGGAAGCGCTCATCCCTATAATCTCCTATGTAAACACAGTTTCCATTTAATTATCCATTTTCTTTTCCATTTGATTCTCCATTATAGGGGGTAATATCCCTAAACCCTAATCCTTAAACCCTAAACCCTATATAATCCCCTTTGCTATAGTAGTTCCCCATATAATCCCCCATATGACCCTATACAGGTAGCAGGTACTCCATAATTTTGGGAAGCCTCCTCAGATGAGGCCCCGAGATGATCCAGGCAGTATCATCCTTCTTTGAGGACGCCTCCCACAGGCAAATGAAACTTGGGCAGGCTGCTTCGGGTTGGGGTTGAAAGGTCTAGGGATTAGGGTTTAAGGGTTTGGGGTTTGGGGCTTAGGGTTTGAGGTTTAGGGTTTGGGGTTTCGGGTTTAGGGTTTAAGGTTTAAGGTTGAGGGTTCAGGGTGTACAGAATAAGCTTGAGACAGTCCATCAAAAGGGCCCCAATGATTTCATGATTTCTTCAGATTCTCCATAAATCTGAGAATCTGAGAAATCCTCACGTTGGACGCGCGGGCGATTCAAGAATAGTCGAAATCGGGTAGCAGCACGGGTAATCATGGAAGGAATACCTGTACCCCACAATTACCTACAGTTTTATGGGTAATATCTACCAATTAATGAGCAATTGCTACTAACAGTAGGTACCTGCCTTGTCTTGAACAAGTACAGGGGGATTCATCTTGTTGCAGAACATGATAGCAACATATAGTTCCCCGTAACTAGATAGAATATGGCTTTGGGATGCTTTGCAAAATCATTGGGTTTAGGGTTTAGGGTTTAGGGTATATTCTAATAAGATCCCCGCATACCCCATATTCTATCTACTCAAGGGGGCCTATACACCTCCAATGGAGTTTGGAGAGAATCTCATTGAGATGCTACGACGTCTTGTGCATGTTTCGCAGCTAAATTACCCAAGGGCTCCTATGCAGTTCCTTTTGGGGTTTGTTATGTTTTTGTTTGGTAAAGGGTTGTAATATACTAAATACCCAAAAAGGAGCTACATTGGAGGTTCTGGGTAAATTCTGTGCTGATTATCGTGGTCGACCTCAACCCAAACGTGAGACATATCAGCAGATATTTTGGTCAATGAACTTGTCTGCTTCAGTCAGAAAACTTGCGGCTGAGTTGCTCCCTGTCGAGGCTTGCCGGCAACCCGCTGCCGCGTACAGCCCCTGAGTACCGAAAACAAGACGTGGAGCCTTCGCGCTTGGAAGTACATTAACATGATATGGTAGTTTCCCAAAATAGGAGGGCCCCACCATACACCCAGCATATTATAACCCTGATTATAGGGACACCAAAAAATTCCCATAATTTTGATCAAGCTCCGTGTATTCTGATGTGTTTGCCATGTGTGTAGAAGCCTGAATATTCTACGGTTTCATTCTTGGGTAGTTCTTATACGGTTCAAATGTACAACATTATACACGCACACTCTATTGGAATGATGTTAGGCACCTACGGTAGTGCGGTTGAAGCGAGCGCGCTGCTTGCACGAGAGCCATTTAGCCTACTAGCCCAAGAAGCACAATGACAATGCCTCTCCGCCAGGATGCAGCCTCAAAAGCCCGTTTACAAAGACTTCAAGGGTCTGGCAGAGAAGTCACCAAGAGCGGGAAAAGACCTCAAACATTGAAGTCCCTAGAGTCTACGAGGGGTGGGGTTCAAGGACTTTCAACGTTTTATGCTAAAGCTTGGGAGGCGCCGTACTGGGTCTGCAGTGGATATGCCCTGCGGCCGCATTGCATGAGCAAAATCCTGAGGAGCACGTGATGCAACGTCTGAGTATAATTGGGCGTAAGTTAGACTTGTTGAATCCTGATACATCCTAGGTAGGGTAATGTCAAGTTACAACCAGGAAATACCTACGATGCTGAAAGCAACTTACAGTGGCAAAGAGCTAGACGGATACTCTGCGGTGCGAGAGCAACAAAATGAAATGTCTGATATAGGTGGACCCCAAAAAAGACCCATATATTCCAGTCCCGACTAAATATAATGATGCCAAGAGGGTACCTAATTTGTGGTCCCCCGATCAAAGTTAGATCCAAGAATGGCTTCGATGCTTGTCCCGCAATGCCTGGTGCGGCAGCACGCTTCCGCGAGCTCTTCGAGACATGGGGAGGCAGGGGCTGGGATGTACTGTGTCTATGTGGATAGTTCCCAAAGTTTGGGTCCCATTTTTGTAGCCCTACAGGTGCCGTAATTCGATAATAACATAGACCCAAAAGGGGCCCAGAATTTTGAGAACAACCCATGCCATACCGGTTTAGGGTGTGGGGTTTAGGGCTTAGCTCCCAAGGTTTTACAGTACATTGCGATTATTGTCTGCAAGGCCATGTATGAACCCACAAATGCGAAAAAGAGGGTGCATTCCATGAATGGCGAGCCCAAGATAGAACCTTTAGTCCTTACTAGGGGGGGACTCGAAAATAGGGATCCCCAAATTTTGGAAACCATATAATTATGGACTCTGGGTTTGGGATGGTGGGGATTACAAGAGTTCGTGGAGGTTTGAGGTGCCAAACTCTTCCCAGATAATTTTGATGGAAGTTAAGAAAATTGCGCAACCTAACCAGTCAACATGGGGATTTCCCAAAATCAGGGGTACCTTTTTGGGGGTCCCCATAACAAGGATTGTAGTATTTGGGGGTCTATATTGGGATTCCCTTCGCCTGACTTTCAGCAGTTTGCGTGTTGGAGCTTTGAGTGCAACGGCAGGTCCCAGGGCCAAGGCCACCCCAACGAAAGGCTGTTTCCTTCAAATCTTCCACGCCTGCATGCAGCTCAAGCTATTTGCCAGTTTCTCGAGAGGTCCCTTAGCGCTGCAGGACCTGTGAACAGAACATGCCGGCTTTGAATCATGGATGAGCCTTCAAACCTCAAGACCTTAAAGATCCTGAAGCCCGCCAGCATGAAGCTCCAGACGCTTGCAAACCCTCAGCACATTTAAGTTGATGCCCGGGATGCAGCGCATCAGACTGCCTAGACCCTCCTCCTACCCTCTATTAGGGCCTAAGTACCCACTATTAGGGACCAAATATCCCCAATTCAGGGTACAAGGAGGGTCCTGGTGTGTACTTGCAAGGCATCCTTCTTAGTAATCGTCAGGCTCATCTGGTTAGGCCCCTGGGATATCTACTATTTTTCCTAATGGCTTTACTAAGGGACCCTATATACTAATATTTTCCAAAGGGTTTTAGGGGCCAACCAAGTCATAGTTGTATTTGTGGCTCTGGCTTTTGCCCCATTGCAGGTTGCCAGAGCATTTCAGCCCTCCGGCCCAACAAAGCTGAGGGCTCAGAGGCAGAGGATTGGGGTCCACTGTGGGGCCCATTTGAGCATTATGATACTAAAAGCAGTAAAAGGATAGCAAAGCAGAGCTTCTTGGAGATAATATCTTAGGGTTGAAAAGACCCCGTAAAGGAGGCCCCCCCAAACACAAACACCTCCCAAGAGGCTCCAGCTGACCCCTCTTGCCCGCAACAGTCTTCATCTCAAGCTCAGCAAGCGGCCTAAACGTTAACCGAAATCATAGTAATAATGGAAAATTAACTGGGAAAATGGACCACTAAATTGCAAACTGGGTCCAGGTAGGTGTTTAGTCCTAGATCCCTTGTATACGTATAGCACAGGCCTTATAGATTCATCACTTGAGCGTGAGCTTGGGGGTTAGCATGATGTTGGCTCTGAAAGAAAGGTGCCATCCTAAACCCTCAACCACAGCAATCTCTAAGGCTGCAAGAGCCCAAATATGAGGGTTTGAGGTCCCAAATGCTATTCTGCTTATAGCATTTGGGCTTTGAGAACCCCCCCTATTCGAGTCCTTGAACTCTTAGCCTTCGGGAAGGAGACTATCCATGTGCCTCGCAGATATCCGCCCGCGATGACACAGGGTTTAGGGTTTAGGGTTTAGGGTTTAGGGTTAGGGTGATGTTTGATGCGGCATCCCCTTTGAGCTGTACCTGCCTTCAGAACATTGCAGCTGCTAAATTGCTTACAATCATTGTTTAGCCCCATGCTCTCCTGCCGTTGATACTAAAAATCCTGCATGACCTTAATATACTTTAGTAATCTTCAGTACTCCCAATGTATACTGTACTTAGGGTCATGCAGGATTTTTGGTATCCACCGCAAGTTTCAGAAATTCCAAGCCCTTGGGCACTGTGCACCTTCGTGCCGGCCTTTTCCTATGCGCTTCCAGGCCCCTGCAAGCGCTTCACGGGATGACCCTCGTGTACTTTGAATCCTTCACTTAGGACCTATAAGGACTTGTAGTCCCCCGTAAGTAGATAGAATACGGGGTATATGGGGATGTTGGTAAACTATACCCAGAGCCATATTCTATCTACTGAAGGGGGACTATATTGACTTAAGAGTTGGGCATTGAATTCGAGGTAGTCCCCCCTTAGGCACCGGATCAAAGTTTGTTCGAGGTGAAACAGGAGCATACATACTTCCCCACCGTCCACACGCACAACCAGAACTCGTGAGCCAGGCCTTCAAACGTGAAGTTCCTTCTTGATCGTGGTGATGACACTGAGCACAAACATGATGTTGATCATTGGTTGACGCATGGTTTGGCTGGACAAAAGGGCAGAGGACAACATCATCTTCAGGAACAAGCCTTTAACCTTAAATCATGAATGCCAAGCCGCTACGCCCCTCAAGCCTTAAACTCTTCGCCCTAAACCCTTAAACCTGCCATTTCAAAAAAAAAACGTACCTTAACGCCCTAAACCCAAACTCGCAACATCGAAGCCTTAAGTAGTTAAAACCCGAGAGCAGGGCTCCCTCAACCCTAAACCCTAAACCCCTAAAACCCTAAAACCCTAAACCCTAAACCCCTAAAACCCTAAAACCCTAAAACCCGAGAGCAGGGCTCCTTTGGCGCCTGCGCTCTTCGCTGCGGCGGGCTGCTTGGCATGTCGGCGGCCCTCAGCGCGACGAGCCTCTGCAAGTATGTGGGTTTGGGGGTGTGTTGAGGCTTGAGGCGGCTTAGGGCATGCAGTTCACCCACCCTGTTAACTGGGTTGGCCTTTGGGATACTTAAAAATTTTCCCTAATTGGTTTTATAAGGACCCTATATACTAACATTTTTCAAATGGTTCCAAAGGCCAACCAAGTTCAAGTTTAAGGCACAGAGTTCAGGGCTTCAGGGCTTAGGGTTCAGGGCTATTTGGGCTTTGCGGATTCGGGTGGCTGTCGTCAACCTGCTGGTGTCTTGCTGAGATAGTCACGTGTAGGGCTTTCAAGAGTCGACCAGAAGCCTCAAGCCACTACTAATTCGACAAAGCCATTGTACTTTTTGGAGGTTTTGCATGACTTCCGTAAGGCCCGGATATGTCGCACCCCTCAACCGCTCAAGTAAATCCTCACGTCTTTCAGCTTGAACCCCTCAGCCTGAACTAGGTACACCAGTACCCTTTTTGTCCTTTTTATTTGGGGTTTCCTTATGAAAGCTGAATATTTCGAACAACGGTGCCCTTATTATTAGGGGGTTACTGGGGAACCTAGTGAAGCTCCCAAACCCCAGAGTTAAACTTCCTGACCTTGACTTTCGACCGCAACGCCTTGCCTGTCCTCGAGAGAAGGTAAAACAGTGGCTCGAAAGCTCATAAAAGAGCCAAAAAGCGTTCATTCTACATGCGTATGGGGTTCAGGTAAACCCCAAGCCGCAAACACCATATACCCAAACACTTACTAAATCCTAAGTTCCAAAAGCCTCCGCGCTCCCTGAAGTACCCCCTATGTATCTGTGTATCTGTGTATATATATATACACAAAATGTAAGTATAAGGCAGTCGCCATTAGGTTTCATGTGACCTCGTGCTTTTCCTTATGCTGCAGCAGCAAGATGTGGCACATCAAGTTGGCGTCGCTTGCCCAAGCTAAGTCGTCCAAAGTAAATGAACGTCATTAGTCTCCTTTCTTTTGCATATGTCGGCGCTCCGAAAGCTTCGAGCTACCGACCCTTCATCTGAAGCTCTACTAGTTAAGAGGAGATCTTGCAGAGACGCGGAGGCCCCCAACAGCTGATTTTCCTTGGCCAGGCTAGTTGAGTAATTTCTTTTTGTTTCAGCAAAAACTCATTTTTAAGTCATGGCCGCCTCTGCAACACCCTCTGGACTGCAAGAAAAGACATTGCAATCTGCAGTGGAGATAGTAGAATCCCGATGATAGCAGGAACCGTTCACATGGTACAGAGACATCCGTCTTACAGATACATTTTCATATATACATGGTTATGTGTATATACATCCTGCAATGATTAGACCTCCATTCGAAAGGAGCTGCTGCAACTGCCAGCCTGGACCAAGAAGCGCAGCGCAACTTGGCTGCTTGGAGGGGTTGCTCGCGTTTGGAGTTTCATTGTTTTGGGGCTTGGGGTTTAGTGTTTAGGGCTTGTGTTTGGAGTAGAACCCTTGTGTAATCCCGGTGCCATCATATCCTACCTTGTGTACTTGAAGCTTCAACACTAGTATAAAGAGTTTTGGGGTCTGAGCAGGGTAGAATTCTGGGTGGTTTTACATATCTTTTGGGTACGGCACCCCACCCAGCAACATGACAGATCATATCTTCCCATGGCATGGAAATATTCACATCACTACAGACTGTTCAAAAGGTGGGGGGGCGGTGCTTAACTTATCCTATTTAAGACCCCAGCTATGGTTGACCTTGGAGCCCCATTAACGGAGGCAGGCATTGATGTGTCAGGGGTTTGGCAGAAGGCTCTGTAGTGCAAGAACTCGGGGAAGTGTAGATGACATGTACATGGCGGGCACGCGAACGTTCAGGGTTGAGAAATGTTGGAACGCCTTCAGCAAAGAAAGGTCGGATTCAAGTTCTGTGTCTTCTTGGGTAAAGTTTCTTTGGTTTCATAGCCTGCATAATTTTGTCGTGAGATTTATGGGGCATGTGCCTCCCTGTGTCAATGCATCAAGGGTCTGTAGGCTCCAGGAATTCTAGGTCTCCAGAAATTAATGCCCGTACGTGCCAGGATGTGACAGCGCTCATGTTGCGTTTCAAGCTTTGAGTTTAGCTTTGGGCTGCATGCCAAGAGCAGCGTGCCTAGCTAAACGAATTTGCGCACACCATGTTGAAAAGTTGTGCAAATCTTCGAAGAGCTTCAAGATGCATAAACGCTCACAGGGCCTCCTGAATGACTTTTTCAACGCGAGAAACACATGTCAACGGTCTACATGCTGCTACTGTAGTCCTCATGGTTGGCACACCTTGCACTTCCACCCCCCGGACAAGCATGAAGCGTGCAGATATACATAGATCCTGTTTGAAGGGATGGAAGATGATGGAAGCCTTTGTAGGCCAGTAGTCCCAACCTTTTGCAATTAGGTATAGATGACTTCCAACGAGACTTGTCCTACAACGGCTTTGCCGTTGCGCAGCTTCCCGACAAGGCCAATTTCTACCGTTCATGGCTTCCGGAGGGGCTCAGGATACAGCTCGGGGCCCCCTACTGCATGCCAAGTGATCTTCTCGTTCCCCAGCAGAGGGCGTGAGACTTTCGAGTAGGAGATGTTCCCAAAGCATGCTTGGAATGAGGAAAAATAGTTAGCTGCAGTACTGTATGATGCTGACATATGTTTACATCTCACGTGCATCTTCGAAGGAGTTTCTTTGAACTACAAATACGTCATATGCGATGGCCTCTATCAAGATGAGACCTGTCTATATGCCTTACTCCCAGATCTGTTGCGGCTGTTTCTCAAACGTCTTTTGCTCCACTCCTGATGCCTTCATCAAAAAGTTCTCAACATCAAGAGCTACTGCGTTCAGGAGACTTTTAATCGGATATTTAAAGTTGGGCAAGACTGCCATGTGGAGGTGATTGAAGACCTGCGGGCGGGGGCTGCACCGGCCCCAGTATGATGTTGCCTTCCGGTTCCTGTGGCTATCTTGGACGTTGATGTGAAGGCCTTGGATTTGGGGATTTCCCGAGATTTGGGGTACTGTTTTTGGGATCCCTATAATAAGGAGTACAGTATATCAGCGTCTATATTGGGGTCCTTTGCGGTCTAAGAACTGAGTTTCCGCAATGAGAAATAGGAGTTTTGCGGTAATGGAGGATACTGGCCTTGGGCTTAAGCATCTAGCAGTGGATGCCCAGATGGAGACCGCAGAGCACTTTCCGCCAACTTGCGCCTACCTTTGGATTGTGCAGCAAGCTGGTCCCTTCAAAAAACCAGTCGTCGCCCCAATGTGAGCAGGTCAACGATGATGCAAATTGTTGCGGAGGCACTCTTGCTACTATCAAACCCTCCATCCCCAAACTTTAAAATATTCAAAGCCTATAACCCTAAACCCTAAGGTCACTTAAGGTCAAGCCCAAAATCCCAAGGTCAAGCATTTGGCCGAGCAAGACGTTTCCCAGGCTAGGCCTGCTGATGACTGTTTAGCTGGGAGTTGCACGAAGCCCGGGAATGGAACTGGGGATATGGGGATTGTCCTAAATTACTGTCAATACGGGGTCCTATATTTAGGTTCCTATTATAATACGGGGGCCTATATAAATTCTCCCATTTTGAGAACAGTACTTTAGGGAAACTTCCATATAGTTCGCCTTAAGTAGATAGAATATGTGGTATATGGGATATGTGGGGATCTTGGGATATTATTACCGTATTACTTGGACAGTTCCACCTACAGACATGTCTATATACATATATGTATATGTATAAGTTCTATTCACTTTAGGGGGAGGGAAGGAAACCCTAAACCCTATACCCTAAACCGCCATCCCTAGCCGAGAACGATGCTTCTTGGCTATCAGCTTGCATCGAAACATCCAAGACCGAATTCAAAGCTCAAAGTAGAAAATATTTCAGGTGGACAATTCCCAAAGTAGGCCTTACAGCGGGATGCGGTTTAGGGTTTAGGGTTTAGGGTCCTCATCAAAGGATACAGCAGCAGCTAAAGAAGCAGCCTCGATCTTCAGCATAACTTGCAAACGCTGCCCAGCAACGCACCCACTGGGGTAATGTTAGGGTTATCTTGGATTTATATAGGGATAATTCCCCAACAATGGAGAATCAGAGGAAAAGAAAATGGAACATGAAATGGATACTACTGAATATAGGGTTATGTAGGTGTATAGATGTAGAATATCAGTTGGAAACAAAAATAGAAAATGAAATGGAGAATGGCATGATTATGGGTGGACCCGCTTCTCATCCCTTCGACCCCAATAACCGCGATATACTACAGTAGTTTCCATTTTCTTTTCCATCATCCCAATATAACCCCAATATTCCACCAATATACTATATTCTGAAGTTCCTTGACCCTCTTTTCATCCCAAAGGTCTTAGGCATGGTAGAAGCCAAAGGGTAGGTTCCCTAGATCAGGGAGCCCCCAACATAGACCCCAACATACGAAGCCCGAAAAGGGGACCCCGAACTTGCCCAACAAAACCTATGTACAGAAACAAAGCCAGTAAATCTGAGTCCTCGGCTCCGAGACCAGACCCATAGCTTGAAAGCCTTAAGCCCTAAATCCATATAGGTAGGGTTTAGGCTTCAGGGTTTAGGTTTTACTTGGAGGGTCAGGGGGACTTGGCAAGTAGGTTACTAACCCCTATAACCCAGATAGTACGTAACCCTAATTATCCCCAGTATTGACCCAGTTATTAAGTCCTCCTGACCCTCCAAGTGGGGTTCAGGGTTTAGGGAACCCTGCACCTTAAACCCTAAAACCGGCTTAGGGTTCAGGAGCCTCAGCTCACACAACACGCAGGACTTCCAGCGTGCGAAGCCCAGCGGCGGAGGGTTCCCACCTCGAATGGCTGCCTGGCAATTCCTTGGTTCAGGGATTATTGTCCCCCTTAAGCAGATGGAATATGGCTTTGGGTATATTATAATAAGATCCCCATATACCCCGTATTCTATCTACTTAAGGGGGGCTATAGGGAGATTCTATAGGGTTCAGGGCCATTCAAGAGTGCTTCCTAGACTTTATAAGGGTCCGTTTTAGTTTGTGAGCTCCTCGGACTGTACCCTATCTATCAAGTTTTGCTCTCATGCTTCTTCAACCAAGCCTTAGAGACTGGGAATAATAGCCCAAATTGAAGTCCGTACACGGTCGGAGTATTCGTATACCTAAAGGCCCATTTTGGGAGAGTGCTTCATTCCAATTCGGGGTTAGCATCCTGCTATAGAAACCTCGTCGATCAAGAGTGTTGAGAAGCTGAGGGTCTGGTCACCTAAAACATCGTCAGCAATCTACTGGGTAGCTTTTCAGGAGCTTACTTTTGAGCTATTCTGACAAGGAAGCCTTGTATTTTGCTATATACACCTATTCCGGTAATTAGGTTCGTTGACAGCAGCGCAGTCTATGGGGGTGCAGATGTAGAGTTGCAGGATGTCGGGGACGAGCTTGGCAAGTTCCAGCTCTAGACTCCACGGCTTACAACTGTGCGCGTTCATCAGGTCACCTTACTCTAAGCTATGTCATTACATACCAGTGAATTTTTGAGCCCCAATGTTAGGACCCTAAATGGCAAATCTGGAATTGGTGCACGCCCGGATCCTCGACGTCCTTCCTTTCAGTTTGGGTTGCAGAAACTTCATATCTCTCAGCGCAAAATCAGCCCTTATGTCTCCCCGTACCCAACCCTACACATGACCATATTTGGCCCAACCCTTTTGGTAACTGAATGCCCTAAACCCTAAACCTTAAAACAAAACCTTAAATACCCATATTATGGTAGAAGTTCCTTAACTGCAAAGGATAGAAGTATGGGCGCCAATATGGGCCCTGAGGCCTTTTTGAAGGGAATCTAGGGACCCTTAAGGGTACATATGAGGTATATAGTAGGTATATAAGGCTCCCAGAATGAAGGGCCCATACAAGGGGCCCATGGTTTTAACCTTAGAGTAAAGGCCCATACTCTCCAGCCCCAAGGAGTGGCACTGGGCCTCAGATGGCGGCGCACAAGATCTCTTCCAGCCCGCAGCAGAACCCCGGCTTTGGATTTAGGAATTGAACTTCTTGGGGTTATATTGGGGTTATATTGGGATTATATTGGGGTTATATAGGGGTTATATAAGGTTTATATAGGGATTCTATAGTTTGTCTTTTTTTCCGCGGCTTTTAATTGTTTGTTGTATTTGCATTGGTTTAGGGGTCAGGTTGGGGTGTTTTAAGGCTTTGGGTTTTTTTGGGAAAAAGGCTTGCACAAGGCAATGCAGGACTCTATTATGAAGTTACGCTGCCGATTGCTTGGGGACAGAGGCAGGGTTGGACGGAGTTGTCTTGCTTGTGTTTCGCGGCTGACGTAGCATTCAAGATTTCGGGACATGACTGGAACTCACTGGACATGCCAGCCGTGAAGTATTTCCAACATATACCTCAAACCATGAACACATCTTTGGGGACTTTGTTCCCAATGTCCGTCTGAGTTTGTGCCCACGCGCTTGCACGCACAAAACCCATGCTTCGATGTACGACCAGCGAATGGATGGGTGTTATAGTAGTTTAGCTTTGACAGGACTCGCATTCCTGCATAGGATCTTGTTCCAGCATGTTGTACAGAGAACCTTCACAAAAGCATCCCAAACTGCATCGTGTCAGGCAGCCCATGAGGCAACTTAAGTCTGAACTTGTGGATCCAAACCCTCTTAGCTCATGAAACTGACCCCAGGTTGGGAGGAAAGCTTTCACTGGTTCATTTCATATATGGGATTTGTAGGAGCTGCCAAAAACCTCGGGCCCGTGTTAAGGAGCAGCTGTTGAAGTACCTGCCCAATTTCCAGCTCATGGCTGCCAAGTTCATTGTGGCCACAGGACATCCGTTTAAAACGCATAAGAGTTTAAAATAACACACATGCAGCAATGATTGGGATTTGGAATTTAGATTTCAATGAAGTGGGATCTCCCTCGAAAGGTGTCCAAGGCTTCTGATGGGATTTTTCCTCTCCTGAGAACACTTGGCGACGGCACATACTTCGCAGTAGAAAGGGAAAAGCAACACTATGCAAAACTGCTTTGGATGCTAAGGAAAGCAAACCACCTTTTTGAATAGCTTGGCCATCTTTCTTCATGGTTGCAAGCACGAGGAGAGTGCAGTGCAGAAGATGCACGATTCCACCAGGACCGCCGAGGGTCTTGAGATGGGAGCATGTCCCCCTTTAATGGGTATATATAGTAATTAATATGGTTCCCCCAAAATAGTAGATCAAATTAAGTTCCGTAACAGCAACCCAGATGATTACTGAGGATGGCAAATCAAGCGGACACCAAGCTTGTATGATGTTTAAATTGATTGTAATGTAAGGGGTTCATAATAATCCACGTATCAGGCCTACTTGTGTGTTCCTATAGGGACATACAGACTTGAGGCCTAAACTGTCTTCTGGCCGGGTACTTCAACCGTTATACTGAAAGAAATAGAGACGGAGCATGCTCCAGGTCGTTAAAATCATGGCTACCTAAACCGTCTTCAGATATTGACGAAGAACTTGGATGTTGGATATGATCACATATTTGCAGATAGACTGTGTGTTCCTTGCGTCAACACATGTTCTGGCGATCCAGGCTTCTCGGAACAACAGCAGGATTGTTGCAATTTGACTTGTCATAAGATTTGTCGGACACAGGACGGTTCAAATGTACTTTTTAGACAATGTCTAGATAAAGGCGCTTTTCCGGTGACTTAGATAGTAATGTTGGAGAAAAAGAAAGACTATTGGGAATATTGGTGTATGCCCTAGGAATTTGTAGGCATCCCAGTTGGCTCCTTCAATAAATGGGTTACGGAGGATCTGAATTTTGTAGGGTATCCGTTTCAGCTTGGCGAACCAGCTAGAGGACTTCGAGCCCCCGACCGTGCCGCTGCTTGCCACGGCTACAGCAGCATCCCCAGAGCGGGGTTTAGGGTTTAGGATTTAGGGTTTAGGGTTTAGGGTTTAGGATTTGGGGTTTAGGGTTTAGGGGTTTCTGCATGGGTTTCCACCGTTGAGGGTTCAACGTTTCACGGTCCAGAAACTAGTGGGTATAATTTGGGTAGTCAAAAAGATGAACATAATCGCTTCGCACGTGTGGGCATTCCTGTTAGAAGACGCAGCTCTTTCTCACACTCCCTGACAAGAATGTAGAACATCATAGTCGAAAGCATTGCAAGATTCAACTCATCAAGTATGTCCAGGGGTGTACCAAAAGCACGGATCCACGCGTTTTCTCAAGGCTCTTTCCTCAAACCCTTATGCAGGTGCGCAGGCTGAGATTACCCTATGCTGAAACGACGAATCCGCATGAAGTCTCAATCCGCGCAAAACCCATCAAACGACCTGCGGGGTCAAGGATCTTTGAACCCTTGACCAGCTGGTGTCTCATGAGCCCTTATTTGGCCAGTATGGTGTATATAAAATGCTTCGAACCCTGGATGACACCCGAAAAACAACCCGTACTTGTTGAGCAACCCCTTGCTTTTCTAGGGCCGCTCAGCTGTTGAGGCCTTGGTTCCGCTGTGGCCCCTGGCGTTCCCTGAGAAGGCTCGAGTCTTCCCAAACACTCTAACTTGAAATTCATGTGGAGTTCTTTACATTATATATATATACTACTATGTGGGTTGTGAAGACTTCAAAGAGGGTCAAAGCATAGCTTGCACCACTAACAAGCCCGCACGTACTGTTTCAGTAACAGTTTTGGCTGTTGACAGAAGTGGTCAAAATTGGACAGTCGTATTGGTCTGTCCAACACAGGTGTCACCCATAGGATCCGACCCGATTGTCGAGACCAGCCTAGAGAAGATAGAGATGACGCCGAATCCCAAGGGGTCCTAAGTACCCATATGGGGAATACTTACCCAAACCATAAGGGAAATTAATTACTACTACAGAAACCATACTTTGCGCCATAATGGTACTTTGGACCCTTTGGGAATCTCAGGCGTAATGCCCTCTGTGTGCCAGAAGGTTCCAAATGAGGAATCTCAGACGGACAGCTCGCGCTCCAACCCTGCCAATGCCAAGCCCCAAGGAAACAAATGCAATCTGGAGCAGGGTTGTAGAAAGTGTGTCCTAGTCTTATTCAATATCAACTTCATGCAGCTGTCAATGCCTTCAAGCCCCAAGCACTCGAAGTCCTAAACCATAAACCCTAAACCCTAAACCCTTTAAACCCCAACCAACCTAAGCTCTGAACCTTTGGGGCGCCCATGCAGAAGCCCACTCGTCATCTGGATGGTCTGAGTTTAAATCTTCCCTTTGAGGCTCCTAAAGCTTAGACACCCCTTAAAGGGACTCATCTAGCCACCCCCAAAACTCCCAGAAATCCGGTGTCAGTGGCCGATTGATCATTTTGGCCATGCTTTTGGCATTGGGGGCTACCAAAGAAAGCATGCTTTCCACCCAATCTGCCCTGTGCAGGAGGGAAACCTGGAGTTCTTCACTTGGGTCTCCCGGCTCTGTGTGGAATACTGCTGCAGCTTTGTAGAGAGAATGAAAGAACGGCTTGTTGGGCTTACTGTACGGAGAATTCTTAGGGCGTGCATCGCCATGATTCTTCAGGCTCCAAACCTCCAGTCCTTACAAACTAAAACGAGCCAAATAGGTGTAGAAGGGGTAGGCTATCTAAAGAAGGCCTGCGTGCATTGAGAAAAAAGCAAAATCCCCCTCGCCCGCGCAAACTATGCACGCCGGGACGCGAGGTCTGGATTAAAGATGACGCGAATCCGTGGTGCGCAAGCTGTATGCATCATAGACTTACTGGTTGTCAGTAGTGGATCACAGATGGCATCCCTATAGCAGCACTCATGGTTGCTTCTAACCCCCACCGAAGTAGCAGGCTTGGCGTTATTTGCCAATCCTTCTCTCCCTACTAGCCATCAGCCAACTGAGCTACTTATTCCGAGCAGCGCAGTGACACGAGGTTTCTCAAGAAAATCCGCCTTTGGAAAGCTTAGGTATACATGGGGACTGCCAAGGGATCTTGGTATGCCTGATTGTGAAGGATTCTTTAGGGTACCCACTAGCAATTCCTGAATGTACTGACTGAGGACGACATGGTCCAAGCAAAGCAGTCCACACCTGAGGACATGGCGGATGGCTCAGGAAAGGGGGGATACTGGGGGGTTGGCCCTTCTTCGGCCCTATTAGAACACGGGCTTTCTTTGGGTGGAAATTCGTAATGCTGAGGGCACGCATTTATCTGGAGGTGCCCATATGCATTGCAAAATGTACTCGCTTTAGCTGAGTAACCATTCCATACATTCCCACAAGCAAACATGAAACCCCACGTAGCCGCCTTCAAAGGACAGTTGCCCACAACCGGCCACTTTTCAGGTTGCATCTAGGGAGTCATGGCTGGTGTGTCGTTGTTGGAAATGTTGGTGCTTTTGTGTTTTTGGATTACCGGCCTAGCAAAGGTTTGTACAGCTGTATGAAAACCCAGTGATTATCAGAGCTCTCAGCATCCGGAGTCGCCTGGGCCCTTATTGATTGCTGCAGCCTGTCATCTTGAGCAATGAGCCAGCTTCTGCACGTCCTCTGAAGGTTATTTGGGGTGCCCTCAAGGCTTCTATCTCAGCAGCTGTATTGACTATATGGAGAAGATTTTTAAGAGGCTTGCAAACGACTCACCTTGCCCTGCCTGCTTGAGACTTTCTAGAACACGCCACGTTGTTCTGTAGTATCCCTATGGATCCAGATAGCGCCCAAAGTAGGTAATGTTTACTTTCGGGCCCAATGTAGGTATTATTTGTATGCTTGGATCCCTAGGGTATCTCTTTGATATTGGGGTTATATTGGGATAATGGAAAAGAACATGGAAACTACTATAGTATATTGGGGTTATATTAGGATAATGGAAAAGAAAATGGAAACTACTATAGTATATTGGGGTGATATTTCGTTGGTCAAAGTCAGATCGGCAGCCACGTAGCCCTGCAACCACCATGAAAGATCGCTGCCCACCGTACCTAGACCTTCACTCCCAGAACCCTGCAGACCCGAGTCCAAGGACCAGGGTCTAGATGGCCTAACCCCAAGCTCTGAACAAAGCCACCCAAGCTCAGTTGAGTAATATTCTATTTGAGGATACTATAGGCCCCGATATAGAGCAGGATTATGTCCTCTTTTGGGGGTGTATTTTTTTCATATTCAGAACATAATCTTACTTGGGTTCAACTATCCACCAAAAAACCCTACTCAGTTGAAGTCTCGGAGAGTACATCGTTATGCCCCCGGGGAAGTTGCTGTCTTCGACGGCAAGCTATATCACCGGACACAGCCTTTCTCGGCGTCCTGGCTTCATTGATCTTCATTGGTATCGATATTGGGGTTTCTCAAAATTAGGGGTACTTTTTTTGGGGGTCCTTATAACTAGGGTTTTTATAAATATATTGGGGTCTATATGGGGTCCCCGTGTTTTGGGGAGTTACCATATTTAGGGGTCAGGGTCTACGGTGTAGGGCTTGGAGAGAGTCAAATAGGGCAACTGGCCTTGGGCTTATCAGGCTCAGTCATCGAGAGAATCAGTGTTAGAGATTTTGGCATGCTTTGGTGTAGGGTTTCGGGTTTAGGGGTTTTGGCACGCTTTTGTATGTATGGCTTCAAAGGGGGTTCAAGGTTGTTTCAATCAAGCGTAAAGACTGGAACGCGGGGCCATGGTTGAAATGTAGATCTTGGGGCCTGGCCCTTCGAGCTCTGCTTCGGACACTGCTATTGGCAGCAGAACTAGCCTGCTACCGACAGAACGAGTTTGCAGTTTACATTGCTTCGGCCAAGCTAACTTGAACACCAAGTGGCCCATCCCATTGAGTCTTTACAAGGGCTCTTTTTCAGGTTCCATACTGGTTTAGGAGACGGTACTACAACTTTTAAGCTATGTCCACAGATTCGAGGTGCAACGGTGTAAATGAAGGTTTCTCCGCCCATCTGGAGCATTCGTTCTCGAATCCCCACACCGTAAGCTCTGGACTACTCAGGCCAGGCTCCTTTTTGGGGCTATTGAACCTGCGCTGTGTTGGTAAATCTTAGGCCCGCAGCTCTCGCTACCCTCTCTAATTAACTTCCCAGTTCATAGACCTGAGACCCTTGTACCTCAAAGGGGGTTTCCATGAATTGTGGGCCCCCTTACATGCCCCTGAATTCTACTCGGTATTGGTTCGAGACCAATAATACAGGGACCTTCCATTGTTGGAGACAGCTGCAGTGGCAGCTCCAGGAATACGCGTTCGCCAGCTCCTCTCTGCATGGTGAGTCAGACGTGCTTTCGAAGATGCGCATATTAGCTGCTTGGCTCAGCACTTACCTGTAAAATTTTCAGTACAGTATAGCCCTAAGGTAACCCTAAGATAATCCTTGAGGTGGAGCCTGTATGAGATACCTATATGTCCCCATACGGTATCGTTGTTTCGGAAAAAAACTCCCATATCATGAGGGCCTGGGCCGAGTTCGCGCGCTTCTTTCTTTGAAGCAGCTTAACGAGGGTTTTGTGAGAGTGTTTGTTTTGAAAGCAGTGAGATATGGTACACCCCAAGCAAGACTGAGTCTCAAGGAAGCCCAAGCTTTATCTTACTGGTTCTGAGTAGGGAACAAGGGAATACAATCCCTCTGTAACCCCCACAAAACTGTTCCCATCCTAATCATTCGGTGCGTACTATAGTGGGGACCCAATAAGCAATCATGGCGCCCATAACCTACCATTTGCAAGCTTCAGGCATACTGCGTGGCACGGGCGCAGAAGTTTGCTTCAGTAACTTACTAGTTCTTAGTAGGGCAGATACCCACAAAGGGACCATAGTTTTGATAACCTTCCAATTTTTGTCTTGCAAGTACTGAGCGGTGCGCTGCACGTTAGTGTAGCAGCACTAGCATCTCAGCTGCAGTAACCTGATAGTCAGACAGGTGTGTGCATTGAGCAGTGGCTATGAAGATTCCGCGCTTCTCCTTCCCCACTCGCCCCTCGTGCCCAGATACTGTCCCACTATAGTCCCCCTTAAGTAGATAGAATATGGTTTTGGGTACATTATAATAAGAGCCCCCACAAAACCCCCATATTCTATCTACTTAAGTGCTCTACTCTAGCCTAAACACTTGACCCCAAACGGTAGTTTCCATGTCCTTTCCCATTTTCCTTATATATCCCCTATAAAACCCCACATTCTACCTACTTAAGGGGGACTATAGCCCTAAAGGTCGTCTTTGGGGGCCCTTATTCCCGCTCTGCTTGAGAAACACCACGCTCAGCTAGGTGAGGGTTTCCCAACCTTTTTGGGGTCCCTATAATAAGGATAATCGTATTTGGGGGTCTATATTGGGGTCCCCCTACAACCCTAAACCCTAAACCCTTTTTAGGAAACTACCAGGTGTCCTACTACTTCGCGCAGCTACCTCCTGGCAACTCCTGGGAAGGCTTGCTGGCTTTCCGTCAGAGCTCTCAAAATAGCTAGGCATCCTCTCCGACATGTTGGCCTTCAAAAACCATTTGAAACCGTTAAAACGTCCTCCTATACTCCCACGGAATCCAAGTCTACAAACAATGATTACCTTTGTGCATTAAGTCTACAGGAAGTACCTACTTTAGGCTTTGTGGATTTGTAGAGTTCAGAGCCCCCCCAAACGCATGCGCCTACTGATTGGCCAGGCGATGTGCGTGGTGTGCTCACCAGCCAGGGCGCACCAAGATTGGGCTGAGCGCGTCCAATGGATGTAGGTAGGGCAGGTAGGGAAGCCCTGACTGACCAGGCTGATCAAGTGATTGCAATCTCTATGGTCTTTCATAGGTGCTGTTCCTTCAACGTCCAGAAGTACATGGACAGTAACAGTAACGGATCGAGATCTATGATTGGCTCTGGCCCCGTAAACGGGGGTGAGCTTTTGCATCCCGCATGGCACCAGTGTTGCTGGAACATTTTGACTGCATGAGCTTGATGTGGTCTTGAACCTTTCGCATGCTTGAACCCTGTAAAATATTCCGTGATGAAGCATGACAATCCCCTGTATACATAGATAAGTGCGAGCTTCGGAGATCCGCCCAACCATGGCGACTTCTGGGCGAAGTAGCAATAGTTCATCACATAGCTTGGCTGGCCAGGCTTGGAGATATGAGGGTGCAACGCCACAATTAGGATTCCTGCACGTAACGTTACCTTCATGGTTCCAGAGCCTTTGTGTATATGATAGCGGGTAATCGCCAAGCCCTGTGTAGCTGAATTCTGAAAAGTGTGGCTGCCTCTTGGACAACTCCTGGGGGCAGAGGCTTCTCATGCCCATGGTTGCATGCAAATTGCTGAGTCAAGATTCCAGTAGAAACGCCGGCATCACAAGCCCTGATTGAAGAAATTCCGTCATCTAGATCATGCCCTTAACTTTAAACATTTGAAGGTGCTCCTCTAGAACCTATTGTTTCTCCGTTGGATTGTACATGTCCAAAATGGGGATGCATCCACTTTCCTCAGATTCTAGAATTGCTCCAGCTGTCCGGTCGTGGTCTCCCTCTTAGCTTCTGTTACTGGCTCTGCGGGCAGAGGAAAAATGAGTGATGCCAAGTACTCTTGGTCTGGTCTTGAGATTCCTAGGTGAGGCAAGCGACCCGTGCCCAATTCTGAGTGTAGTTAGGTCTGATTCTGTGATGGCTACCAAAACTTCTGAAAGACATAGGCACTCAGACCCACCCTGTGACCCCAACTACCCACAATTTAGTAGCAATGACCCCCCCCCCCAATAGTAGGTATAAGTAAACCCTAAACCCTTAACCCTAAACCCGGTATAAGCCCCTAAACCCGAGGGTTAAGAGGACTCAGGAACCTTAGGACAGCCTGGGCTTGACTGACGCTAGGTGGGTGGTTGTCAAAATTATGGTCCTTTTTTGAGTACCCTAAATATTAGGGGCCGTATTATAATAGGGATCCAAAAAGGGACCATAATTTTGACTGCTGGGTGCCTTTTTGAGGGTGATCTCAAGGTTCTGATTGCTATTGTCATTGTTTAATATACTCTTTCTAGTGTGACTGTTATTGCAACTATGAAGATTTTTCTGGGAATATTGACAATACTAGCATTAGTACTAGCAATATCGATATTGCTATGATGTTTAAGTGCCTCATGGTTTGGGTGACTTTGGGGACACTATTTCAGAGACATGCCTCCTTCTCTCCCCCTCGCACCCCTGCTCGGTCTTCCAGGGCCAGTGACATCGACCAACTCCTCGCTGACTCCACGGCGAAGACCCCGGGTCTCAGGGTTGGGGGTTCAGAAGTTCAGTCCTGTTACTACTCTGCTTACTATTTCTCTTAATTATTAATTGTATTATTACTGGGTTGAGGGCATTTCTTTGAGAATCCAGTTGTCGACATGCACGGTTGTTAAAACTATTGGTCGCTGTTTAAAGTTTGCTTCGGATTTCATAGCGCAGCCAACAACTTTCAGAAGGTTCTGCCTCGAAGAAGTTTAGAACGTTGCATAGCGTTGCTCATGCTGCAGCTGCTTCTTTAGCGCGGAATAAGATAATAACAATAACAATAACAATTGTAATAACAGTATATTGATAGTAGTAATTCTATCAGTAATAGCAATAGCAATAGTAATAATAGTAATAGGCAATGAGGCTCCTTTCAGGAGTACAGCGTGCCGCGCGCTTTCCATCTCAGAGTCTAAGATCCAGTCATTTTCCGTTATCCCAATATTACCCCTACAATATGGTAGTTTCCATTTTCTTTTCCATTATCCCTATATTAACCCCAATATATTACAGCAGTATATGCGCTTTGCGTTGTGGGCTCAGCACTTCAGCTTTAGCGCGCCGACAGCTCGGATGAGAGCTAGGTAAAGGCCTGAGAAGCTTTCCTTCCCGTCTGCAAAAGGGTCTACCAGTATGCTCCCGTTAAGACCTTTCTTGCCTTACATGGTAGTTTCCCAAAATAGGGGGGGACCCCAATCTAGACCCCAAAATACTATAGTCCTTCTTATTGGGCCCCCCAAAAAGGTAACCCTAGGTTAAGAAAACTCCCCAAGTATTATAGTCCCTACTATTGGGCCCCCCAACAAGGCAACCCTAAGTTAAGGAAATCCCTAAACCCTGAACCCTAAACCCTACACCCTACACCCTACATAATCCTTCCGGCATCTTCAGGCTAGGGTTTAGGGTTTAGGGTTTAGGGTGTCACTGCAACAAGCATATATCTGAGTTATCCAGAGCACTTCTTACACGAGCCATCGTCTAAACTCCATAAAGGGGGTTATATAGGGATTTTATAGGGGAGTAGTATAGGGGTTAGTAAGGGGGATACTGGGAGTTTAGACTATAGTACTCATAGGCTCATAGGGACCTCTAGAGTTTCTTCAAGTTCCCACATGACTATTTGTCAACACAGGTCCACCATTTGCTATAATGCGACCCCAACGAAAATTTCAACACCTTGAACTGCATTTGAGAAGAGGCATTCATGCACTTCAGGCCAGCTGAGCGCACCTCTGAGCAGGCGTTCCGATGTTTGACCGCCTCAATGCTCTGGCAAGTTTGGGCTCTAGGCCTAGGGGGGCTGTGTTTTTGCTGGGCAGCAGAACTTTCGGTCAGCAGCATGAAAGTAACTCTGTGCCAGAAAAATGCTACACCCAGGATTCTGTCGCCGCCGCTCCTTCAGATGGGTGTAGACTTACAATAACGGTGTTGGTCCCAGCTAGATGGGTTGTGGTTGTTGGGCAATGGGTTTGAGGTCCCATGCTGAATGATTACATGCTGCTTGGAGGGTCAGGGGAGCTTAGTAAGTAGGTTGAAAATCCCCATAACCCATACACTCCCCCCAATTATCCCCGTTATTCACCTACTTATATGGTAGACCTTAAAAAGGTACCCCTAATCTTAGGAAACCCCCATATACTAAGTTCCCCTGACCCTCCACTGGGGTACAAAGTCAACTTCGCCTCGTCGCTGAGGAGGATTGACGAATATTTCATGCAAGGGTTTTCCCTGTTCGCGAAATACTGGGTTGCTGTTAAGGAACTTAAATTAAGTTATTACATTATCCACCATAATGGAGAATCAGATGGAAAACAAAATGGAAAATGAAATGGAAACTGGGGGAATATAGGGATTTAAGGAGCTTAAATTAAGTTACCATATTGGGGAAACCTTATTATTTACTATATAAAACCCATTATGGTAACTTATATTATGTTCCTTAACGGCAGCCCAGAATATCACCCACCAAGGCCTAAGGGTTGTGAATTTGCTGCAGAGATGCTTGCTGCTTTTTTTTTTTTTTT
>CAJNIZ010013425.1:50779-79312 GCA_905231905.1 Symbiodinium pilosum
ACCCTAAACCCTAAACTCCCCTTTCCTATGCAGAAAACCTGACCAGGCCATGCCAACAGGCTTCGACTACTCGAAGTGCCTCGCAGTTAGCGTTTTGGGCGCTATGTTACCGGGGGTTTATGGGGTTTAGAAGGGATTTAGGGTTTAGGATTTAGGGTTTAGGGTTTAGGATTAGGGGTTATAAAAGGGGTCAATAATTCTGGTATATTATGGTAATATCTAGGGGTTATGAAGGGGTTATACAGGAGTGCTAAAGTAGTATATGATGGGATATTATGGTACTATAGGGGTTGTATAGGGATAATGGAAAAATGGAAAGAAACTACTATTTAGGGCTTGGCTTAGGGTTTAGTATGCATGTGGGGGTCTGCTGAGGTAGGCTTGCTGGAGCATTAAGATATGCTGCTGAGAAGCGCATGCGGCATCTAAAGAGCATGCTTGCATCGCTGCACTTCTCGTGACTTTCTTCCCTGCTTCCAATTATTGGTCTAAGATCCCCAAATCCAAGGGTAGCTACCATTTTCCAATTTCTTTTCCATTTAACTCTCGATTTTGAAGGTATTATCCCTTTAAAGCCTAAACCCTAAATCGCTGTTTCCATTTCGTTTTCCATTCTCTTTTTCATTCGATTCATCGCCCGCAAGGAGTGGAGCCCGCCGGCTCAGCGTTCACTTCAATTTTCACTCGATTTTCCATTTTGAAAGTATTATCCCTAAAGCCTGAACCCTATATTGTATAATCCTAGGAACTCCTAAACCCTAAACCCTGAACTCCATCTTGAAGGTGGGATAAGATCGAGTTGTCAGATGATGAGGACGATGCAGCAGTCCCAGAGTCACACTTCATAGTAATCATAGGACCCCCACCCTGTCATATATACGGAGTTATGTAGGGTTGTAAGGGGTTATATAGGGGTATAGGGGGATACTGGAAAAGCAAATGGACGCTACTATTTAGGGTTTAGGGTAATGCATAGCAATATATGCGGGTTTAGGATTTAGGATTTAGGGTATGTAGTAGTATGTAGCAATATGTAGTCATATGTCGTAACATATAGCATCAGTGTATGGTAATATACAGGAATATACAAGAACATATAGAAGACGAACCATCATTATAGCAAAATGTAGCAATGTGGTAAGTTATAGTAATAGACAGTAATATGTAGTAGTACACCTATATTTCGATGTAAGCAGGTCTGTTTGTGAAAGTTAGGGTGTAGGGATTAGGGTTTAGGGCTTGGGGTTTAGGGCTGCAAGCCAGTTGGAGAAATGGCCTGAAAGCGCAGCTGTCTAGCTTAGACTGAAATTGAGCTGTTCCAGTCAAATTGCACTTTTTCCATCAACGTGGGGGTGGTTGTCAAAATTTTGGTCCCTTTTGGATCCCTATTAAAATACGGCAGCTAATATTTAGGGTACCCAAAAAGGGATCGAAATTTTGATAACCACCCATGTGAAACCATCCACTTTATCTCCCCGGCATAGAGCGGATGTGGGGGATCCAAGAAGGGTTCTTTGTAAGATCTCTGCGGCAGCAATCTTGTGGAATTTCAATAATTCACTAGTCAACTTTGTATTATGTTCATTTTCTGGCAGAATGTCAGAGGTACAGGCTTCAACAAGAATCCTTGTAGATCCCCAAATGCGAAGATAGATGGACGTATTTGTCACAACCTGTCATCAGCAAACGGTAGTATGCGTCAGTCTGAGAAATCATCGCCGCTGGGAGTATGACGAACAAATACTTTCTTTCGCGGGGACGTTGCTGCTCAACTGTTGTATGTAGCTAACCTTACATATCAGTTCATGTGCAGCTGCTCGACACCGACATGAGTATCAAGAGTATACTGTATGGAAATGCAGTTAGACTGCTGTTGAGTGAAAAAGCAGTAGGGCGCCTTTTTGGCTTGTGCCTTTCCCCCCTAGCTCCCCATGCAGGCTGTGAGTGATGGGGACACATTCCGGAATAGTCACTGTTTTCTGTCATGACACAAGTGGGTGCATATTGTGGAGTGTCGTAATGTCCAGCGCTTTCTAGGGGGACTTTGCTTTGGAAAGTGTTGAGTTTAGCAGTTCTTTGTCAGCGGCACTACATCCTCTTGCAGCCTTGGTGTGCGAGCTGAAATTCGCCGGTTGCGCAGTGTGCATCAGCCTGGTGTATGTTTATGGCTCAAATCCCCGCAAGTCTTATCAAGAACCGCTGTTGTCCGTGAAACTCACTGCTTGCAGCTGCGCCAGCTCTCCTTGGAGGTGATGACCCTGCAACTCTTCTAGCGTCTTCGGACACTTTGCGCTTTTGTTTGAGGCTGTGCATGATGCTTGGATTTAGGCACTTTGAAAATACAATTCAACAGGAGAAAAACAGCTCAGGCTTCACGGGTCTCTGTCTTTGGCAGTGCTTCTAGCTGCAACCGTAGGATGCTGTTCGGCCGTCAGGCAGCAACAGGGTTGAATCTTGGGATGCTTTGTTTTTGTCCATCCAGTTCATTGCGGCCGTCTGGTCAGAATAAGGGATTACATAGGCGACTACTATAAAGCATATTAAGGCGGATACTAGGAGTTTAGACTATGGCTCAAACAGTAGTTTCCATTTTCTTTTCCATTGCTACTATATATTCCCCATAGAATTCCAATATAATCCCTTCAGAAACCTAGGGGATATTCAGGGGATACCGGGAGTTTAGACCCTCAACCTTGATTTCAAAGCCTAAACCCTAAACCCTATTAGAGGGGAGTTTAGATTTTAAAGCACAGCCCAGGCAGCAGCAAGGTGAGGAGGCGATCGACACCATGCAGATGGAGATTGATGCCCAGGGCTCCATGTGCGACGGCCTCTTGTCTGAATGTGCTTAGGGCTTTGGGTGGTTTAGGGTTTAGGGTCTAGGGCGTCTTGCTGCGCGGCGGCTGGAGGTAACATGTAGAAATGGCGCCCCGAAACGCCCAGGGGTGTTGGGGGGTTGGCATTTCTTGCGACGGCACATTTCTCGTGCCCAACAAACCAAGAATGGTGCGTTGGTTTGTTCTTCCTACCTCCTGATTACGCAGGCATCCACCCAACTGTATTCCTTTTGGGGTTTCGGACTGACGCCCTAAACTCCCACTTTTCTTCAAACTCTGGAATAAAATAATCTCCGGGTGCCTCCCCCTAAGCAGGCCTGCGTGGGAATTTAGGGTTTCGGGTTTAGGGTGGCTAGCCATGTCTTCAAATGCTATTATTCTTGTTATTATGATTGCTAAAAAGATGTTGTTACTATTAATATTGTTGCTATACTGCCATTATAGCTATTACAAGTATTATTACGTGTAAGAAGGTAGCCATCGTGACGTTGGAACAGCTTCCCTAAACCCTAAACCCTTGAACCGAAACCCTTAACCCTTATAACCCTTAACCCTAAACACTTAACCCTAAACCCTGATGACGAGGCAAAATGATGGCAGAGATGATCCGATATTTCAGATTGCCCTTCCCAGCCATCAACGCTTGCGAAGAAGAAAACGAGGTGGGGTATGAAAGTGCAGCTGCCGATGCTGATGTGCTCTACATCTACCCCCAGGAGTGGTTTAGCCTGTGGTGAAGATGGATGACCCCTACGTTGCCCAATACTTCTTGCAATCGTTTTTCTCATTCGTAGTTAAACCTATTGAGTCCCGCCACAGGAGGATCACAACGGCGGCTTTGCTTTTTGTAGACAGGGGTATATCGACCCGCACCTGTGCTTCCGCCTCATGTCCATGGCTCGTCATTTCTCCGTGCATTTCGTGCGTGTGGCATCGGTGCAAGAAGCCATCGCCTACGTGAAGGCGCTGCCTAGCACGATGAGGCTCTGGCAGGGCCTTGCGCTTGTGCTTGACAGAAGGGGGATAATATTGTATTACTGAGCCTTGCTTCAGCATAGGTCTTGCGTTGAGAGTCTGCCGTAGGTAGTTTGTGGGTTAAGCTTTTTGGCATTTGCCTGACCATATCAGGCTGAAGCATGTCGTTCTTGGTGGGCATGGCATATACCGAGCAATGCTGTGGCTTGGAGGTTAAAATTCTAGACCTATAATATAATGTAATATAACCTCTATATAATCCCAGATTCCATTTCATTTTCCATCTTCTTTTCCATTTGATTCTCCATTATTGGTACCATAGTATCCCCAAATAAAATACTATATAACCTTATACTCCCTATAGTTTCCATTTTCTTTTCCATTATCCCCATATATCCCCAATATAGCCCTATAATATCCCGAAATAAAATACCCTAATCCCGTGTATGACATTCTCATGCAAGCGACAGCTTTGACTTCCTTTGTGCTCCAAATGCCTAAGCCCCAAACCCGAAATCCCAAACCCGCAAACCCTAAACCATCCTAAACGTTTAAGCCCTAAACCCTATATAACCCATCATAGTAGTTTCCATTTTTCCTTTATCCATACATAACCGTACACCTAAATCCCAGGTGGGGAAATCAAAGCAGCGAGAGTCGCTCGTTCATGCCTGTCTTGCACGTAGACGAGCAAACAGCGATTGAATTCCTCGATGCGCCTTGGATGTTTAGGGTTTTAGGGTTTAAGGTTTTTAGGTTTTTAGGGTTCTGGGTTTAGGGTTTAGGTTGGGGTACTCGTATACACTTTTTTGGGCCCTGGGTTCCTTACACAATTTACTGACAGCCAAGAGGGCAGGCACCCTTACTGTTATATGAGGACCGGGCTACCAAGGTTCTTTACCCTCACCTGATCATTGACGGCGCTGACGCTTGGTTGCTGTTAGGGAGCTTAATGTAAGTTTTCATAGTGGAGAAGCCGTATTATGTAATATGTATACCAATTAGGGCAATTTAATTGAAGTTCTTTAACAGCAACCCAGGACAGTCATGACAAATATCATTCCACAATCTTCTTGGACGCCTGCAGCAATGGCGAGCCGGTGAAACTAGGTACACCAGTAGTAGCCTTTTTCTTTTTTTTTTTTTTTTTTTCGGGGTTTGGTTTGTGTGCGTGCGAAACTCATGGCGACGGGCGCAAGGCCCGCATTCATGAATTTACTCCAACCTGGGATGCTAAAGCCTATTCGGGATCATGGAAAAGGACATGGAAACTATTATAATGAGGTTATATGGGTTTAGGGCTTAGGGTTGGAGATCATCTTTCTAGGCGTACAGAGGAAGCATCCCGCAGAACGTGAACATGGGTTTGAACATGTTGTCGATGTTTACTGCCCTTAGTCCCTGTATAATCCTTATAAAGACATAAAAAGTCAATGTTTATAGTGCCTCCAAACCTACCCTAGTTTTGTGGAAGAGCTTCCCAAGGAAAACTCCAGAGCTCTTGGCAAGTCCTGGCTGCCTCACCTGACCTCAACCCGAATGGCGGCTTTAGGTGGGTTCAGGGTTTAGGGTTGAAGTAATAAGAAAAGAAATAAGTCATAGTGATAATAGCAATAAATGTAATAATCGTAAGAATACGTAGTAATCATTGTAATAATAAGAATTGCGACAGGAATAATGTGAGGATAGTAATATGTTAGTAGAAAAATAGCTTCGGGTTTGTGATTTTTGGTCAGGAGACCCTAAACCCTAAACCCCTATTCCTAGCCAGTCTGCAGGCCGCAGGCTCAGTCCCGTCCTCGCCGACAGAGGAGGCATGGTGTGGTAGTTTGTGAGGGTTATATTTAGGGTTTAGGGTTTAGGGTTATATTTGGATATCATCCCCCAATAGTGGAGAATCAAATGGAAAATACAATGGAAAATGAAGTCGATACTGCGTTTGTGTAGGGGTTTTGTAGGGTAATGGTAGTTTCCAAAATTAGGGGGACACCAATATAGATGCCGAAACACTATAATCCTTGCTATATGGGACCCCACCAAAAGGTACCCCGAACTTTGGGAGACCCCCAAGTGAGGTTCCGAACAGGGACGACAAAGCGGGTCCAGAAGGATCATGGGCAAAATGCTGGGTGTATCTATCTCAAGATGTTGGCTTCTTTGGAGTGGCTGCAGTTAGGGTGACCTGTTTTTGCTTTCTAGTCTGTGAGAGGCGGAGCTTAACCCCAACTTCCTTCAGGTGGAAAAACTTGTAGTAAATTAGTGTTGAATTTGGACAGACATGGTAGCTCTACAACACGAAAGCGCACGTGCAGTTTCATTTCATGGGAAGTAGAAATGCTGCTGTGCTGAAAATCGTCCATATCAAGCTTTGAACGGCTTCCTGCAGGCCTCTGAGAACCTCGGCTGGCGCCCCAAAGGACAGATTGCTTTTCACTAGGGCTTGAGGCTTGTGGCTTCAGATATGGGGGTTTCACAAAATTAGGGGTACCTTTTTCGGAGGTCCCAGCTATAGTAATTTGGGTTTATTTTGGGTCCCTGTATTTTGGGTAACTACCATTTCAGTTTCAGGAGCTGGGTTCGAAAGGATTCATTGTGTATGGCCAGGAGAAGGGATTTGAATGGCATCGGCGTTTGTTGTTGAACAAAGCAGCAATGGGAACTTCAAAAGACGTTCGCAACAGGACAGGGAGTTGCCATCATATGGTCTTGAAGAAGACCCGAACTCCTCTTCAACACCCTAAACCGTAAACCCTAAACCCTAGTTTGTGGAGGTGACTCTTCTGAGAAGCGGAGCGCTAAGCATTCTGAGCTCCTCAGAGCCCCAGGAGTTGCCAACCTTTCCGGCAATTCACGGATCAAGGCGATTCCGGGTTGTTGTTAAGGAACTTAAATTAAGTTACCATAATGGGTATAGGGCATAGGGTGTATAGGGTTTAGGGTTAAGGAACTTAAATTAAGTTACCATAATGGGTAATTATATATAGTAAATAAAAGGGTTTCCCCAATATGGTAACTTAAATTAAGTTCCTTAACAGCAACCCAGGATTCCGATTGTAAAAGGAGCATTTGGTAGTCCTACTGCAGGCCTGATGCGTTTATAGTCCCCCTCAAGTAGATAGAATCTGGCTTCGGGTATATTGTAATAAGATCCCATATACCCCATATTCTATCTACTTAAGGGGGACTATATCCTAAAACATTCGTAACCCTGTCTGACTACCTCATCAATGCTGTTGATCCCTCCGGACCACGCACCGCATGACTTGCCTGGTGAATAAGGTCCCTGACGCTCCCAAGCACCTGCCCCACAACAACCAGAAAAAATGCATCCACAAAGTTTGGGTTCGTATACTCAAATAAGCATGTTATTGCTAGCGGCAAGGGTGGTCTGTTGTCTGGCAGGTTGGTTCCTAATGAGCCCCATAGTCCTAAACTGCGAGCCAACGTTCTGGAACCAAACCCAAAACCCCAAACACCCTAAGCCTAAACCCTTAAAGCGCGAAACCTTAAACCTTGAACCCTGAAGTCTCAGGTGGGTAGTTTCCCCCCTAGAAGCCTCACATAGCCCTTACAGAGCCCTGGTGTCCCCATATAAGCCTTATATAAGCCTTATGTAAGGGTAGCCACCTGGTAACTACCCCCCTGAAAACTCCCTTAATAAACCCAAGGTCCAGAGAGCTTCATGTCGGTGGCCTCCCAGGCAGCCGTCGCCGAGTCGGCGGAGGCTTCTGAGGACAAGGCTCCATCTCCTCGGGGAAGTACTTTCTGGGTATTATATAGGTCGCGGGGTTTGGGTTTAGGGTAGCATCATATAGGGTTATATAGGGTTATCTGGGGATTATATAGGGTTATACGGGGATTATATAGGGTTAAAAGGGGTTATAAAGGGTTATATGGGGATTCTATCGGGCTATACGGGATGAACGTAGGGTTATATAGGTGGGAAGGTATTTGGAGGGTCAGGGGGACTTAGTGATAATGGAAAAGGAAATGGAAAACATTATTGGCGCTTTGGGGTTTAGGGTCAGGGGGATGTAGGAAGTAGGTTACTAATGGAGAGACTTCGGGTTACTATATATGGGTTATAGGGGTTATGAACCATCCCTTCAGGGCATTCTGACACATACGGTTAGGAGTTTGGGCCCCTCATATGGGCCCGGAGCCGTTAAGGGCACACAGGTAGGGTATATAGTAGGTATAGAGGGATCCTACGGTTAAGGGCAGGTACTATGGGTCCATAGTTTCAACCAAGAAGAAGGGTACGGTATAGAGTCTATGTAGTATTTGATATGAGAAATGTTATCTTACTAGGTTCAACCACCAAAGAGGGAACTTAATTTGGCCAACCTCTCCTCAGGCGTTTCAGCGCTTTCGGGATGAGTTTTGGGGTTCAATGTTCCGCGTTTATGGCTCTGGGTCAGGGTCTAGGTATCCCCATGAAGCCTACTGTTAAAAGGACAGCAACTCATGGTAGGGGTTGCATGTTAGTTGTGCGGATGGCAACGAACTTTACAGCTTGTCCTATGAGGAGCCAATTCCCCCAAAAGAAGGATCTCTCTGCCAAAGCCCCGTAAAACCCAGCGCGAGCAAGGGAAGTTCTGGATCTGGAAACCGTGGTTTCTTGGGATAATGGAAAAATGGAAACTATTACAATACTGGGGATGATGGAAAAGAAAATGGAAACGACTATAATATAATGGGGTAATATAGGGTAACTTACTTGTGGTCATAGCTGAGTAGGGCAGACATTTGCTGACATGAAGGACACATTGGAAAGAACATAAAACTTTCGGAGTGTGAGCCCTGGTAGCAGCGGTACAAGGAAATCCTTGCTTTGGTCCCTAAGCCCAGGGTTTAGGGTTTAGGGTTTAGGCGTTTAGGGTAGAATTCCTGACGTCATCCTTCAGACGACCGCTACTTGGAGGTTCATGGGTAGTTGTGCGTAGGGTTATGAGTACTTGTTGTATATAACTACAATGCAACCCTAGTTACTCTACTTGGTAGCTTCCCAAAGCAGGGCGACCCCCAATGTAGACCCTAATATACTATAAGCCTGATCATGGGACCCCCAAAAACGTACCCCTGACCTTGGGAAACCCCCACTTATAGAATTACTGCCCAGGAACCTACAAGCATTCTTTACACTAGCCAGGACAAGCCTGCAGATACCGAAGGAGACTGAATTTGGGAAGCCAGGACCTTTGTGGTTGCTGGTTTAGGATTGAGGGTTCACGGTAGGGTATCATGGCCTAAACCCTAAACCCTATGGTAGGTCTGATAGGATTTCACAGGCTCCAGGGAAGTAAAGTGAAGTTCTCGGCTTCTGAGCCATGCATTCTCTGTTTTTTAACACCATCTTTATGTAGTCATAGAAATCCCGGTTCATGATGGATTCTACTTGCATTTCGTTCCAGCCAGCAGTAAGCAAGTCTGAGGCCAAGGACCTCTGGTGAGCCGGAGCTCTGATGTACTCTAGCCGAAATGCGCAGGGCAAGGGCGAGCTCAGTGAGTCCAAGTTGCCCTCACCTGGGTCCTTGTCACAATACATCCCATCCTTTCCTCGGTTCTTGCAGAGAGTAGACACGGTACAG
This sequence comes from Symbiodinium pilosum, assembly GCA_905231905.1. Taxonomy (NCBI): domain Eukaryota; class Dinophyceae; order Suessiales; family Symbiodiniaceae; genus Symbiodinium; species Symbiodinium pilosum. The sequence continues at coordinate 60,183 of CAJNIZ010013425.1, forward strand.
TCTCACTTTACGCCCTGGCCCTCATCGCTGAACCCGCGTATGCGAGTGAACGAGCCCATGGGTTTCCCCACCACCCACCGTAAGGATCCCCACCAATGGACCCGTGACAAACTCTTCCCTTTTTTTGGAAGTGGGTGGCATGGGAGCCTATGAACAATAGATGCGTGGAAGGCTGCTTGCTTTTAATTACCGCCACGCCGCCCCGCAAGAGACCCCCTCCCCGTGACTAGCGCAGCACTATCACATCATGATGGGGAGAGGGGTTTGGTCCTACTCATGCTAAGTTGGGAATGGTGGTATGGATCCCTATATCGTCCCCAGAGTCCCTGTAGTGCATAGAAATATTCCCAGCTAAGCCTGAGTACCTATGGCCTATGGAGGGGAGGATGAACTTTGTCGCCCGGAATGGCGCAAACCTGCTGTGCAGATTATCTGACAGGTGCTACCCGGGCACTTTCTCAAGCTGATGGTCCCATGACCATGATTTCACTGTGGTGTGTCTCAGGATTCCTCTAAGAACTAGTTTAATAATGGGATTAATTAGAGCTGCTATATGGGTTGCAGGGATAATCAACCTACTTACTTAGTCCTCCTGACCCTCCAAGGAGCACTACTGAAAGGCGACACAGTAGAACCTCAACGAGCTCCTGCGACGAAGAACATAGGTCTTCCGCTAAGGAGCCCCTTTTATTCTTATCCTAAAGCGTATCTTGACATCTCTGGCTGGCTAATGTTAACTTACTGGTTTTTAGCGCGGCAAGGGTAAACATGATCCCTATATAATCCCTATATATACCCTAAACCCTAAACCCTAAACCCAATTCCCATATTCCTGACAACCCCAAGCCCTGTATAATATACTGGTATACTTCCTACCGACCCCCAGTAAGTTAAAGTGTCACTCCCCACTCCGCAAGTAGAAGGTGCCCGCATACAGGCGCGCTCCAGCAAGTCTAGCCTCAAAGGTTTAGGGTGTAGGATTCAGGGTCTAGGGTTTATACGGTCTGTATGGTACGTAGTTTCCTGTCAAGCTAGGAAGACCTCGACATAGACACCCCGAAAAATTCAAGAATAGAAACTCTAATGGAGAATCAAGAGGATAATAACTTGGAGAATGAAATGGAAGCTAAGGCTACATGGTACTTTCCCTAACTAGGGGGCCCCTTAATATAGACCCCCCAACATACCATACTTCTTATTTCAGGACCCACCAAAAAGGTACCCCTAATTTTGGGGGAGAACACAGACTGGACGGGATGTCCTAGTTCCTTGACCATGGTGCTTGCATTTAAGAGCAGCCTTCGGGGAGTTCCAAGCCCCGCCAGGGGCAAATGTAAGGTATGACTATATATATATATACACACATACATTTGTAGGTATATATATATATGTATACTCATATTTATTTGGTATATGAATGGCCCTAGGGTTATAGGCCCATGGTTTGCTATAACTTTAAAAACAGTGTCCTTTCAGCTTGGGGAGCTCGCTTCAGACTTCGTGCTCGCAAAGTTGAGAAAAAGCTACTGGGGGTTGGTAGGGAATAAGGGAATATGTTATATGAGCCATAGTCTAAAACTTCTTAAAGGGGTGTATATAAGGGGTTGTTTCGGGGACTACTATAAGGGGTACAAGGGGGATACTAGGAGTTTAGACAATGGCTCATATAGGGATTATTGTCCCATATTCCCTACTATAATTAACCCCAACATGGACCCTATCACAAGATAGTAGCTTCCATGTTCTTTTCCATTATCCCTATGTGATCCAATGTTATACCCCTATATCCAAAACCTAAACCCTAAACATAATTTAGGAATCATATTCCCCTATTCCCTACTACTTGGATGGTAAGGGAGACTTAGTAAGTAGGTTAATAACTCCTGTAACCCATACAGTAACCCCAATTATCCCCATCATTAACCTACTTACTAACTGCACCTGACCCTAAACCCCAGATACTTTAGTAGTGTCCATTTTCTTTTCCATTATTTCTTGTTCTTTGCTAACCACCAGAATATATAACAAACCGCCATCAACCTGAGGGTGAAGGCCTGCCAGGGATTAGGGTTTAGGGTCTAGGGGTTCAGGGTTTAGGGTTTAGGGGATCTCAGGATTTCGGGTTCGTAAGATTTAGACCTACTTGGAGAGTCACGGGAACTTTGTAAGTGGGTGAAAACTGGGGATAACGGGGGTTACTATATGGGTTGTGGGGGTTAGTAATCTACTTACTAAGTCCCCATGACCCTCCAAGCAAATCCTAAAGTCTGAATAGTAGTTTCCATTTTATTTCCATTATCCCAATATAACCCCAATATAACGGGTTGAGGTTGACGGGTTCCAGGATTTAGGGTGTATTGGGTTCAAAGATGTTCAACATGAACTTGTGGCGGTGGTGTCTGGATTTTCTGCTGGGCTATCTGAATCTGGCGTATAAACAGATCCTAAAAAGCATGGAGTTCGAGAAGCCATCCAGATTTTTCTGTTCTTCCGTCATTCAGGCTTGTACCCTAAACCCCAGACCCTAAACCCTAAGCCGTAAGAGTGAGAAGCAACCCTATCCGCATTACATAAGGCTCAGACAGAATCTCAAAGGATCCTAAGCACGTAGCAGTTTTCGTTATACCAGCTTGAGGAGTAGCCGCTTTAGGACGTTCACGGATGAAGACCTCGTCTTGAGCCTCCTACCCCTTCCACATCCCCACGCCCAAAAAGATGTACAAAGCTTTGGACACTCCCGAATTTTGCGGGGTCACAGCTTACAATTCAATATGTATATGTATATATAATGGAATTAGTTAGGGTTTGGGGTTGGGCGTGATCAAAAGGTATGGACCGTTTTGGTCATAGATTATCACAGCAGCTCATATTAAAAGCACCAAAATGGGATCCTGATTTGGGAACTACCCATACGTCGTCCAACATATTGCAAAGGGTCTATGCTGCGAGGAGCTGGCAGTCTTTTTGGTTACTACTATAATGGAAAATATAGGAATTATAGGGTATATATTGGGTTATATGGATAATGGAAAAGAAAATGGAAACTACTACAATGGGTTATATTGTGGCGGAGTTCCATATGGGATTTTCATTCAGTGCTTTCCTAAGGCTGGAGTCTCCTGGGCTCTTTAGCTTAAAAATGGCTAGTCCGGTATAGTCATACACACGTTCCAAGGCATGATGTTGGATGTGGCTCCACAAGAAGCTTACATTGCAAGCCCATTGATTGACCTCTGCCTTGTCGTTCTCAACAGTCATGCCCTGAACCCTACGTGCAAAAGCTCAGCAGGGGTAGCTTGGAAAAGCACGCTGCGCTTCGATGGCCGCTGGCTGCTCCTTAGATCAACTCTGTGCAAGCTCTGCAGTCCGACCTCTACGCTGGCCTTCCACATGCACTGCTGCAGAGAGCATACTAAGAGGCTCAGCCGCTATTTGTACCATTCAGACGTCGAACTTCTCGGTACCATGTCTACATCTACGCCTCAAACCCTTAACTCTAACCTTCAGACCACGCGTGTTTGACAAAACGACCTACCCGTCAATTGCTTTCGGCACTGTCGGAAAAAAGGCATGAGAACAAAACCACGCAAACCCAAAAGCCGATTATTTTGCCATAAGCCATAGACCCACATCCTGACTCCATGGGCACCAACTTTGAAGCTCAAGCCATAAACCGCAACCCTGAGTTTCAATCCTCAAACCTTGGCTCTTGAAGCCGTAGCACGTAGCGCTACTACCCCAAGGCTTACAGCTGCAGACATCCTAAACCCCAAATCTCAATTCCGAAATCCAAATCCTAAACCTTGAGCCCTAGATCCTAAGCCCTAAATCCTGACCCTAGATCCAGACTCCTAAACCTTGAGCCTGAAACCTTATGGCTGCTGACCGGTGCTATGGCCGGTCCACTGCTTTCAGCGCTGGAAGCCGGCCCCCTCAGTGCGCAGCTTCTGTTGGGTTGCTGTTAAGGAGCTCAAGTTGCCATCATAAAGAAACCACATTTTTGCAATATGTCCATGTTATGGTAGATTAGCTCCCTCCCAACAGCAACGGGTTGAACAACTTAAGGCTCAAGGTGTAGAAGTTCGAGGTTTTCGGTTTAGCAGTATGACACTAGAGCTGCGTTTAGCAGTCTGCATAGGGTGTAGCGTTTCGCTGTTTGGGTGTTCACTCTTGAGGCTTAGTAGCTTGGAGTTTTCAGTTTAAGTCCAGATGAGCGTGCGCGATCTCAGGTATCATTGCGTACCCCGACCCAAATGATCCCGATTGTGAGGACCCATGGAACGCATGACATTTCATCACAACATGCCAGGGTTGTTGACCTTTCGAACGCAGGCAAGCCTTTGGATTGACATGTAGTTTCTTGTTATGAAGCTAGAAGATCGTGAGTGTGTGTGCGGGCAACGTGAATTCAGAAGAAGTCGCCAAACAACACATACAGGTCATGGCACATACCTCTGTAGAATCCCTGCATCCCCCCACCGCTATCAAATCCTTGAAGGATCCCCTCCAAGAGGGAGCTATGCCCCTAAATCCTAAATCTTAAGCACTGAACCCTAAGCACTAAACCCTACACCCTTTCTTTCAGAGGCCCCCCCCCCTGCTCTCTTTGTTTCAAAAACTCCCTCCAGCAACGCCGCGAGGCCAAAGATGGCGAACTCCTCCGCCCGAGCTTAGAAAAGCTGCTCAAGGTCGAGACCTCTTACTCGTAGGTAATATGAGAGGTTTTTCAGGGTTTAGGGCTTAGGGATACTACCCTATCAAATAGGAAAGAAAATAAATGATGACATAGCAGCTGGGATTATAGGGTAGACTGTTTCAGGGATTAGGGCTCAATGGGAGCTATAGTCAGAACACCTTCAAGGGAGTATTGTGTAGGGTTTAGGGTTTAGGGGGCTGTGTAGGTGATTATACAGGGTTTAGTGTTTAGGGGTCTAAACTCCTGAAGGGGAGTTATTTAGGTGATTATACAGAGGAGTCTTCTGGCGGTTATAACGGGGCATGTGAGAAGCGTAGACTATAACTAAGAAGCTATAGGGTTGAGTGTTTAGGGAAATAATAGAGCATCAAATGGAACAAATGAAAAAGTGCAATGGACACTTAGATTGTGTAGGGGTTTCTAAGGATACTTCCCCAGGTTATGGTTCCTTATTCCATGTATACTTATGGTGTAGGGTACCTCAAACAGACCTCAGAATGATATTGGTCATAATCTAGGCCCCTGCAGTAGACGGCTCGAAGGCTTGGGTTTAGGGGTTCAGGGTTTAGGGTTTAGGGTTTAGGGATAGATGGGGGTTGCGAAGTGATTTGGGGTCCATGCGGGAGTGGGTAAGTGCTGTTCACACCCATCAAAACAAGGACTTAGATAATGAGATTTTGGAGCATAGAGTCCCCGAGCTGAAGCAGAAGTAAGTCCTAGTACATAGGGTCAATCCCCCACCCAGCAATTGGTACCACAAATGGTTTTTTATTAAGGACCTATTGGCTCCATGTTTGAGGGCTACCACTGTAAAGGGGAATAATCTAAGTAGTACAGAACACTTATTTTCGCGAATGGGGTACTGCCCCCGGCTGGACTTCAGGAATTGCCAGTGGAGGCAGTGGATAGAGATTCGTCTTACATGGCATAGTAAGGGCTTTGGCGCAGCAGTATAGATGTTCGAGTGCAGGGGTGAGGATCTGCAGATTATGGATGTAGCACCCTAAACCTCAAGACTTGGACCCTTATATGAGCTATAGTCTAAAGTCCTTAAAGGGGGGTTATATAGGGGAGTATATAGGGGCCTATTATAGGGGTTATTAAGGGGGATACTAGGAGTTTAGACAGTGGCTCATATAACCCAAACCCTAGGGTCAGATGGTGGCCTCGAGCGAAGAGTATTTTCCTAATCTTGAGACACGAAGGCTGAATGCGTGAGGATCTCAAACGGAGCGAAATTGGGTTTAGGGTTTAGGGTTTGTTGTGAGTGTTTGAAATTGTTGCAACTAATACTCGTGCTCAAAGAGTGCAATGTCGAAGCCCGGATGGTCAGTGAAACCAGTCGTGCGGAGTTGGGCAGTATTCCCCTTTGACATGGGGATTTCCGAAAATTTCAAGTCTCATTTTGGGAGTCCCCATGGTAAAGGTCAAAATATCTTGGAGTCTACTTATTTCTGGGAACTACCACAATATAGAAGGTAGTGCCAAGCTGAAAAATGTAGACCCATGATTAATCAACCCTCTCCTTTTAAGGGTCTTAATATTAGGAGCCCTATTATAATCCCTACTAAGGGGAGAGGGTTTATCAATCAGGGGTCTGGGTTAGTGTTCCACTGACTACACTGTGCACGTGTTGCCCGACAGCGCTCTAGGGTTCAATTAGATGAGCTGGCTCTCATGCAGGTTCTGTAAGCCCATTTAAGACTACATACATGTGTATGTTACTGTTGCCATTGTTGCTGCTTTGGGTTTCGCCACTGAGTTTATTGTTTTCAGAGTGGTTACTGCGGTTACGAGTCGCTTAAACATGATGTTACCTTGAAAACCTGATCCCAAGGGCCATAGACTCAAGGCGCAACTTCCCTCCGAAACCTCGAGACTACAAAGCCTTTCGCCACCTCCATCCTACTTTAAGCCGGGGTTGGGTCGTCAAAAATTCAACACATTCAAGTTTTGATCCTCAACCCCAATCCATATTACATGATCACAGGCCGAATTGGGGCCTATTCTTCTGGAGCAGACCGTCAGCAGCTCAGTTGATTTTGAAAAGGCTTTGGGCAAGTGATTGGCTTGCCCACCCATTCTTTCGCGCAACTAAATGGGTGATTTGTCTAATGGGGTGCAATAACCGCTCCGCAGATGTGTTGGTGCGAAAGAGTGCTGTTTTTGGTATTTATGTAACGACCCACAATGGGGCAGAGCAGCAACTTATGTCAGTGGAACATGCAGTTACCACAATTGCAGAAGTCATCCAGGGTCATGACGGCCGTGACTGTGAATGTTCCTAACGCAGGTGATGCGAAGCGGTAGCTAGCACCAGCAGGGGTCGGCGGGATGTTCCCAGGTTCCGAGGCCACTCGCCGATGTCTTTACCTACCACAATGGAACTTGCGGGTCAGAATACTTGGAGGGTCCGAGGGACTAAGTAAGCATGTTTTTAGTAACAGCTACAACTCATATAGTAACCCTACTTATCCCCTTTCTTAACCTCTTACTCTTTAAGTCCCCCTGACCCTAAACCCTAAGTGACAAATTTTCTTTCCGATATTACTAGTAGTAAGCCCCCCTGACCCTCCAAGTAGTACTGGTAGAAGCCGGTTGCCAGCCCAAGATCCATCCTTCCAATACAAAAGTTGAACAACCACCAGGGGCTACCTCCTTGTGGCAATCCTGGAATTCCTGTTCTGATAGCTTCTGTTGACAAACCCTCTGTTTGTAGGATGTGTAGACACCAAGAGTCTTTTGATGTAAAGCTTTTCCATCTTCCAAACTCCAGATCCAGGGACGGTTGCCAAGCTGGGCAGCACGTCCTAAACCTCGAATCTTTGATCCTAAACCTCGAGCTAAATCACACACCCAAAATATCCTCAACCCTACACCCGAGTTTTTGCAAACAGTCACGAGGGAATAGACCTTAAGCCATAATATGTTGGATCCTAGTATATCATGTAGGGTATATTCCCATATCATTTAGGGTATATTCCCATATTAGTTAGGGTATATTCCCATATTAGGGGACTTTTTTTTAGGCGTACCTCCCTCAACCCTAAACCCTAAACCCTTGGCGCAGGCTGGGGAGCGATTTACCGGTGGGAAGTCGACGCCGGCAGGGGCCTCATGTGAGCTATAGTCTAAACTCCTTAGAGGGGGGATATATAGGGGATTATACAGGGGACTACTGTAGGGGATATTAAGGGGGATACTAGGAGTTTAGACTATAGCTCATGTGGAATTCTCTCACAGTTTCGGTTGTAAGGTTCAGGGTTGTAATACCCGGGCAGATATAAAGGGGTCAGAATTAATCTTACATTATTGTTGGTCCCCATAGTAGAGATCATAATTTTCTGGGTTGTGCTTTGGGTTCGCCTAATCATTATCATATGTTATGATCTTGCTTTCTTTAAGGGTTTATGTGTGTTGCGTTACTTGCTACTAGTATCCAGCACATGTGTATCTGCATTTCTGCATGTATGTAATGTGTAGGGTTACGACTTTGAGGTCTAGGATCATGGTCCTTGAAGCAGGGGTACTCTTTAAGGGCCCGCGAAGCATTTAGGAGCTGCAAAGAGATTCTAAAGTCCCCGCTCGATTCTCAAAGTTAGGCTCCCTGTGCACGCTGTAGGGCTTTAGTTTAGCAATCCCTCCGGGTTCGAATTTAGGGGTTTTGGTCACGTGTCTTACAGACGATGGAAATCGAGGGTTTGGATGTGCTCGCATGCAGATAACTAACGAGTGCACCACCGGTACATGGTTTAGGGCTTACGGTTTAGGGCTTAGTGTTTGGGTCATAATAGTCTTGTTCGAAATCCCCGTACGTAATGGTGCATGTCACGATTCCTCCCTTCCCTTTGAACACCAGGCAAGTTATTTGCAGCATCGCCAGGTTTGGAAGCTGCGCTTTACCGCCAAGCGAGGCTCAATCAGCGCGGCTACACTTATCCCTACACTTATTCCAAAAGGGTTCCAGTGCCTGTCAAACAGGTGCAGTACTCAGTAAACTTTTGCGGGAATCGGCGCTGTGATCAATTTCAAAGTACTAGTTCTGTGCTCGCTTTTCCTTGCGCTACGTATGCGCTGTGCAGGCGAGAAGGAGAAGGACCAGCAGAAATACATTCGTGGCACGGTGCAAGTGTTGCTTCTGACTGCATACATATTTAGTATTTTGCCTTGGTTCTTGTTTGGCTGTCCAGACTTGTCTGTATGCGCGTGATTTGTAGTACTGGCACTGTCACGTCACGTTTGACTTTGTATCCAGGCACAAGGCACACGCCTTTGATTTTGGGGGTCTGCTTGCGAGATTCCGAACAAAGGGGCGTTCAGTTCAGATAGCTTCACTACACAATGCGCGGACGCTGTGAGGATGATAAAATCGGATCCCCCACATAAACACATTTGACCCCTGTACTTTTCATAGAATCTCCCACATGGTTCCAGGGGATCTAATCCTTTGGGGTTCTGTGTGTGAGTAATCCGTGCGTGTGGGGTCGAGCTGGTGGGCAATCTCTTCGTATAAGCCTACACCACTGAAGCCGCATTGACGGAGGTCCGTGCAGCTTGAGCAATTGGGGGTTGTCTACAATTCAATCACAAGCACTCAAGACATGTTGTTGTGATCCAAGATGTAGTCATTCAAAAGGGGACTCGAGGTGATGATACAATGGTAATATTAATAGCAATAGTAGTAATAACCTAGAAGTCTGGAAATACCTTGCGCGCCCAACTTCTGAACGCGAAGACTTTGGGACTTGGTTCTAAGGGTCCTCACTGGGGGGAACTCATTTGACGCGCGGGTTGAACGGTCAAAGGCGATATACAAAGGATGGACATTGGATGCACGGCAGAATTTTTTCATTGGAATACGATAGCAGAATCACACGCACCAAAAACGATGAGGTCAACGTACGCGCCAGAACTTTGAAAACCATAAGCCACTCTCCTTTTTTTCAAAGACCAGCAGCCCAGACAACAAACAAAATCCGTACAGTACTTGTCATCAAACAGACCCTCCAACCTTTCAGAAAACATACCACCCATGGTGACAAGCCGTTTCCCCCAAACTACCAGTTGATTTAGAAGTTACATAAGTGTTGAAGGGAATATTGCCAGCGTCATGTGCTGAAGGGGCGTGTACGATTCCAGGAGACCAACAAAACTAATCCTTCAGCCTTCACTGAACGTTACCTGTTAGCCGTGTTTCCGTATGAGCACCTTCCTCCAACCTCCATCCAGAAATTGACGTGCACAAGTTGGTGGTCATTGCAAAATGTGTGAGGTTGAGGATAGTAGTTAGTAGTTGCAATAGTAACAAAATGATGTCAATCATGATAGCAGCAGCAGTAGCAGCGGCAGAAATTGGACTTGACCTCCTCGTCGTCGTCGTCCTCCTCCTTGTCGTCGCAATTCTCGTTGTACTACTAATAGTAACAAACCGTTTGCTATTGCTATCACACTTACTGGTATTGCGATTCGTATGACCACATCGTACGGCAGACCTTAAGCCGCCAACAAACGCCAGACCCCATCATGCTAAGCTGCAAGCCCACAACCTCCAGACACCTGACCAGAGCTGCATTTGCAAGCAGCTGGGTTGCTGCTGAAGAACTTGAATTAAGTTACCATATCAACTTAAGTTGCCATAGTAGAGGTATATAATAAATGATAGGGTTTCCTTGTTATAGTAACTCAACTAAAGTTCCTTAACAGCAGCCTAGACAGGAGACACAGCTGGTCGCCAAGTGGGTTAAGCCTACCTCGGAGCTTCGCTGGGCCTCCTATGCCAACGAGAAGCAGCCGGGGAGCTCGGGAGGTGTTTGAGCGACTGAGATCGACTGAGGGCTTGAGGACTTCAGATGACGTCAGTATGGCCAATAGATTAATGGTGTGTTTAGATTGAGTTTCATTCCATGAGGGTTGGTGGGGTAGCGCTTCCCAGCCATTGCGGCGAATCTTGATAGTAGTCTGCCTCAATTGGACTTTCAAACTGGCTGCTAGTGCCATCCTGGGTAGAAGTAACCATTCATGGAGCAGCACTGTTTGTTCTAGGATCACTTAATTGTTTTTTCCATACTGGCCCTTAATCCTTAAACTTGCTATTGCTGGTTGTCAGTAGGGAAGGGAGGAAGGCATCCCTACATTGGCTATGAGTCTAGTCTACGCTTCTGCAAAGGGGAAATCTAGGATTTTATATGGGAGATTACTATAGGGCGTAAAGACTATAGCTCATATGTAGCAGCTTCCAATGTTATTCCATTCCCGCATTCCCTACCAACAGCCAGCAAGTAACCCTCAACCTGATATATATATATGTATATATATACATATACATACACATAGATATAGATATGGATATAGGCCCCTTTTCCATCATAGTCTGCATGCCCAAGCCCTAAACCCTGTTACTATTAATACTACTAATATTAGCGTTGTTACTGTTCTTCCTGTTATTACGGTGATTACGGTTAGTATTGTTATTTCTATACTAATAATATTACTGCCATTAGCGTAAGAAAAGTAGACCCAGATTACCCCTATACCATCCTCATCTCCCTTTCCGCTTTATGCGCCTCAGCAGACTACCACCCAGCCTCAACCACCCCTTTATGTGAACAGTGTGCAGTGCAACACGGTTTGGAGTTAGTAGGAACAGTTTTCTAGTTGTACCCGTCATGAACCGCAACCTCATGGCGTGAATTACAAGCATGGTTTCCTGTCAGAAGCCCATGGCCTGCTCAATCCGAAAGCCTGAACCCCGAACCATGTCAATGTAGCGTTAAAGCCTTTTTGAGGCCTCAAAATCAAATCCGAGTATACTAAGCGAGTGCAAGAGAGGGTGCGTCTGGATGGGCCTACTGGGCTAGACAGAAGGTCGGTTTTTGCAGAGGTAGACCCACTAGCAACGACCGCATTCCATCAGCATCAGCCATGCTAGGCCCCAGACTGCTGCCGCCCGCCCAGGCCCTGAACCCTTATTGTAGTTCAACCCAGTCCCCTATCATTCTTCACGTTCGACTCCCCGTCCTTGGGTAATACCCAAATGCAAAATCCCATAAGCCCCTATATAACCCCAATATTACCCCAATGTTATTCAATATGACCCCAATGTTACCCCAATGTTACCCCAATCTTACCAAATATTACCCCAATGACGTCCCTAAACCTTACACCCTAAATAGTAGTCTCCATTTCCTTTTCCATTATCCCTATATAACCCCTATATTTCCCCTATATTCCCTATATAAACCCCTATATCATCTCTTTAAAGCCTCTCGAAGAGACCCAGCCAGCAGAGCAGAGGTTCTATCTCTCCGCAGCGCCTAAGCTGCGGAAGATTTTGCGCCTGCCCCACATGCTCATGTGCGGCGGTCCCAGCTCGTGAGACGGGCTTGTTTAGCAGTTATATTGACGTGGTATATTATACAATATGTATGTATATATATATATATTTGCATATTATATGTATAGGCATAGAGTTTGGGTTTGTTGGCGGTTTTGGGGTTTAGGAAAAGAAAATTTGAAATGGAAGCGGTTGCAGTATCTAGGGTTTAGAGCTTTCCTGTGCTCAAGCGAAGGTGGGGAGCCTTGTGAACTACTAACTCCAAGCCTTGATGAGACTTCAATAACTTCTCACATGGTCCATCAGGTCTTCTGCGCCTGTCTGGAAACCTTGTGTTCCACTTTTCCTGTGGCGTAGCAGTTTTGAGGCGAGGAGAGCGCCAGCAGTGGTATCTGCTTCCTACTTGATGACCTGACTGCCAGCGCCTCAGAAGACAGCTTTTTTTCACATCTCCAGATTACCAGTTCAATGCATATTGATAGATACATATGCATCCGCAAGCTCCCATCACATCCGAGCCCTAAACTTGGGACAGGGTTCCATCTGTTTTTGTGTTGCTCTTTATTCCCCTCAAGGCGAAGAAGAAATCTCAAGTAACTTTTAGGTATTAATTCCTATAAGGAGCTAGAAGCCACTTGAACACCACAAGCCCCGGCCCCTCATATGGTAGTTGTCAACCGTATGGTCCCTTTTTCGGAAGCCTGCTGTAACATGGCATTCATGTGTCTGTAGGGGGTACCCATCCTCTTACCAACCCCTGAAAGGACAAAAATCCTGAAATCAATCAACCCAGAATCAGAAGCCCAAAGCCCTACACCCCTAAACCCCAAATCCTATAACTCTAAACCCGCAACCAAAAGGTCGACTTCCCCCTCCACCCGGATGGACTTGACACAGCTGGCGCTACGCCAGCTTCACTTGGCTGGCCAGGAAACCCGGGAGTTGCCATTCCTACAGGGGCTAATGTAGGGAATATGGGACCCGAAGAAGGAACATCATGTAATAATGGAAATGGAAGCTGAAATGGAACCTATTTGCTGTAGGGTTCAGGGGGAGAAGGGAGAAGAACATGGACGTGACATAGAAACTGACACTGAAGATATATTGCGGTTTAGGACCCTAGAACTATGCACAAGTATCATGATTATAGATTCCTTGTAAAAAAGTGTGCTATAGAGTACTTCGAATAGATTGCAAAGTGAAAATGGTAGGTGTTATTCATTTGGGCCATAGAACTGCCGCTACGAGCCCTACGGCGCTTTGCACAGGCTTTGGAGAGCTTGACAGGGTCAAAAGCATGGATTTTCTAGGCGGGTTTTGGAAATTATGCGTCCATTCCTCGCTTCTCTATTAACAACTCAGTAAGCAAAACCTGAGCCCTCAATGCCGATATCCCCCTACAAGCCCCAGGTTTCATTTCATGTTCCAGTTGCTTTTCCACTCGATCTTTCATTCGCAACCCCCAAGCCCTATTTGTCTGCATATTTCAAACCCCGCATGCCCCTAACAATCCCGACCCTGATCCCTCCTATTGAATTTAAATCCGAGCCGATCCTGATCCTTCCTATTGCATTTTGATTAGAACCTAGGATCCAGATTCGTTTCGGTGGGGGGCCCTTACATTATCAAGGGGGCCCCCCCTACACTAATCAGGACCCCGCATTAATGTAGAAGTCTAAATAGCTGCCAACGTTCTCTCCGCAACATTATTCTACAACTAGAGGCTCCAACAGTACGTTACAACCCCTAGACAAAACCTTATATAGAATCCCAGTTTCCATTTCATTGTCCATTTTCTTTTCCATATGATTCTCAACGCTTGAAATTACTTAGCGCTTACCCCTAGCATCCCCATGTAACCCTTCACGTCCCCTATAACCCCTCAACCCCAAATCCTAAACCCCTGTTTCCATTTCATTTTCCATTTTCTTTTCCGTTTGATTCTCCATTATTGGGTGGATAATCTCCCTAATGTTACCCCAATATAGCCTTAATATTACCCCTATATATATATATATAGTAGTTATTCTAACTATTTATATGAGGCCCGGCTCCATGCCTTCTACTGGGAAGCGGATTCCGCAGGATTTCCTGCCATGGGTTTAGAGTCCCCTTTAAGTAGATAGAATATGGGGTATATGGGGATCTTATGATATTATACCCAAAGCCATATTCTATCTACTTAGGGGGGACTATAGAGTTTAGGGCTTGGGGCTGTTTATGGTTGTTGGTGTGAGCGTTCATTTTAGTGTTAAGAGTCTTTGAATCCTTTTCAGGGTTTAGCATTCAGGATTCTCGGCTTTCATGCTTAAAGGGCTGGGGCGCAGGGTTAAGAGTTACAGACTGCGGGAGCGTGGCTTTGGAATGAACCATTCTGTTCTGACTATGGGCAGATGAAAAGAATCAAAGAGACAACCCTGAACCCTCAACCCTGTAGTGTTGGGGGATGTGCCAGGGTCCAGGCTTTAGGGGTTTCAGGTGAATGGCAGGCTCAGGGGTCGGGTCAGCTTTTGGTGTCAAGGGCAAGAGTTCAAGCTCTGAGGCTTTAGCCTTGATAGCTACCATTATGTTGGTGTAGATTCCCTGCGGAAAGATGTTATAGGGTACCTCAAACAGACCTCAACAAATACCCATACCTCTTGCCCCAATTTTTTCAGTGTTGGGAAAACTCTATGCCTTTAAGTTCCGCACTTTTTGGCCCTGTCACAGTCCTGCAAAAGGATCTTGCGTGGCTCAATTGCCAATTGCATGCTAGGGATGCTATTCTTTCACATCCTGTCCTTGGCAACATTTCCATGCAAGAAACCGATAAAGGGAAATTTGAACATTTTGTCAGAATGCCCTTAAGACAAAAACTTGCTGAGCAACTGGAGCAAAAACATACTAAATGGACGGGCGTTGCCAAAGTTGATCTTGATACAACGACTGCGTTGGTCAGAAAACTACAGCCTGATTCACCATTGCGGGTTCCAATGATACGAATGCTTGCTGACGCGCATGCTACGCCCCACAAACTTAATAAGATGGGCATTTTTTCTACTCCCCACTGTAAATTTTGCTTTCATGAAAAAGCTGACTTTCAACACATTCTATGGCACTGTCCTAGATTCCAAAATATCAGAGAAAATTGGCCAGCAGCTATGCTGTTGCGTACCAACTGGCCGGCGTGCGCTGAAACAGCACTTATATTTACCAAAGACATGGACAGTAACCTCAAAGGGAGTTGGAAAATTTTTCAGAAATTTACTGCTGAGTTGCTGCTTCAATGGATGGAGATTTGTCGCAATCCTGAATTGTATGATCCATTGCCGCAGCAAACTCTGAGCATCCCTAAGCCCCAAATTCCTGCAATTCCCTGCGAGGCAGATGCTGTCCTCAAGCAAAAAGCTTTTACCAAGCATGCAGAATTGTTCCCGCTGCAATGGAAACCGCCCCTTACGCGCACCGACCTCAATAAATGGTCTGCAACATTGGAGGATTATGCTTTGATCTTTTCATTTTGGACTAGAGCCACCTTTAACGTGATGCCACAAGCTGTTGCAATCAAAATATGGTCACAAGCCATTGCCATCTTTGTGCAAGTCGGAGGCAAGGCTGCCCCCTTCTTGACCAAATGCCTCAATGTTGGTATGGCTGCATATAAATTCAAGGCGCTTTCTGCACATCTGCTAAATTCCGCATTTGAACAAAATCAGCGATTTAGTTTATATGATCCACCATTACCAAGTAAATGGCTGCCATTTTTGCCACTTGAGCTCAGTTTCCCTGATGACGTCTATTTCTCACATTGCTGGGACCTCACGCAGACAGCTCAACGATTGCATCAACTTAATATGGCCATGCGTAGTAATCACCATTGCAATGCTACGGCTATCCGCATTGCGACAGCTGACTTTGTCGATGCTATACAGCAATCCAAATGCTTCTTGCAAAGCGTACCCCTTAGCGGAGCCTGGCTTATTCCTACTTTTGCGCACAAGAAGCCACCACCTCCGTGGGTTGCAACGGTCCTTGACCTGCGACTCAGTCCTCAATATGAAACGAATCATATTTCCTGTATCACGCAGATACCCTTGAGGTCTGGAAAAATTTCACTGCAGAAAAAATCCGTTCTAAAATCCCTGGTGCACCAGGTGCGAGAGGTAGATTTAAAGCCGCACTGCACAGATTTTCTAGATTTAAAGATGCTCTTGCTACCTTTCTTAGATTGCAAATGTTAGATGCTAGCCCGAAACCGCATATTGTCCAGCCCAATTGGAGCGGAAATGAATCCTGCTTTTTCTGCCATACATTTATGCGATTCTGCGTTGAACCTAGTAAAATTACGCGCACCTGTCCTTCTCCTGGAGCCTTATCAGAGTCGCTTGCAGCTGATTGGCTTGATCAATTTGACACCATCTTGAAAGACATTCAGCACATCCTTGACAAAATCAAGTAAGCCACTCCCTGCATTTCCTGCCGTCCACTTAGGTGACTTGTAACTAAAGCTCTGACCGCTGAGTGTAAAACACATTCCGTCTCACTTCAAACGCTAACGACTACTGTCCGCATGTACCTCAAACAGACCTCAACATGATATTGGCAATTATTTAAAACCTGAAACCTAAACCCCTATGTGAGGACTCAGGGCTGGGGTTTGAGGTGCATGTGGCAGTTGTTCAAGCTACCTGCACCCAAAATAGTCATAACTTTGGTTCCCTTTTTGGTTAGGATCCCTTTTTAAGGAAGCGTGTTATCAATGATCTCTTCTTGGCCCTAAACCCTAAACGAACCACCAGTAAACCTTGTATGTCTTTCGGTTGCTGGGTTGGGTCCTGCATACTTATGAGGCAAATCCTCCAGAGATGGGTTACTGTGTTAATCAAATTAATTACTTATCATGTGCGCATATTAAGGTTAATTTAACTTCCTTATAAACAGCAACCCAGACAAGTGACATCCAGGGTCCAGGCAGCGCTCAGAGCATGTGTCTCACTTGCCCAAGATTTGACGGCTCAGGAGTAGGAAGTCAAGGTATGATTGCATGACGAATAAGTCCTATCTCCCCATAATCCTTGTAAGCATGAGATGATAAATCCCAAGCCCATGATTCTATTACTTAGCCCCCTATAGACCTCAAAAACCCTCCATTATATAACCGTGTATATACATATATGTATACATATATGCACATACCACATACTCTACAGCCAATACCCAGAACCCTGGGAGGATCTAAAAACTAGATCCCCTAAATAGACCCATCATAACCCTTATATAATCCTTATGTCAAAATTTCCCATATGGTTCTAGGGGATCTCATCCTTTTGGGGGTTTGGGTAGCCCCTTTGAAGGAACCACGTTGAAAGTGCTCGCCATGATAGGCTCGTCGTTTCCGGCAGGGATGTCGAGCACAGCAGACTATTGGGGGCGCTGACCTCGAACCGGGGGGGCTTCTGGGTTAAGGTGATTAGGGTTTAGGGTTAAGGTGCCAAAAGATGTGGGGGCTGTAAAGGATTAAGGAGCCTAAACACAACAAATGTTGGGGAATCAACTAGAAAATGGAATGGAAACTGTGATCGTGTGAGGCTTATAGAGAGATTCACGTGAGGTTAAACTGGATGCCCTCAAAAAAGCTCCCACCCCTCGGAAGCTACATAGGGATAAATGGAAAGTACTATTTAGGGCTTAGGGTTTAGGGTCTACTTGGAGGGTCAGGGGGACTTAGTCAGTAGGTTACTCTGTTAAGCCTCTGACCGACTTGGGATACACAAGGCTGCGCAGATGGCGTGTGCACAGTGATTGGGGCCACCTGTATGTCATTGCGACCATGATGACAATGCAAGTGCCGAACCAAGGACCCAAGAGATTTTTTCGTAGAGCCGTGCATGTACGAACTCAAGTTTCATTACTGTTTGATGCGCGAGTTATGGATCAAGTAAGTTCGTTGCTTAAGCAGCGATCAGGACAGCAAAGCCCTTACATGATTGACCACGTCTTTGAGGAAGCCTGCACGGGCAAAGTTAATATCCACAGCAATGACGTATCAGCATCATGAGCCAGCAGTTCTTCATGTTATATTTCCATGCATGGTTGCTTGTCAGTCATCCTCATGACGAGCCCATGAACCCTAAGTCATAGGGTTGCCGTTTGCAACCTTCGCCCAGTTTGAGCAAGGGTGAGAACGAGGAGCGGCTGCAGTCAGTTGTCATGGCCTCAGCATGCTGGGAGATTCAGAGGCAGTTCGTATGTATACTTATAGCCCCCCTGACCCATGGTGTCAAAGTAACGGATATTCAATACTAGGACCACCAATAGGTAGACGCGCATTCTGTTGTCAAAAAGTCAGGCTTGTTACAAAGCTTCCCCGTCTTGCTAACTCGCAGCTCTGGAGCCAGAGGCCGGGACTTTAAAACATGGAAGGGCACCTGCTCACCGTAAGGTCATAATCCGCAGACTGTCAGACATGCGGCCGGGGATGCAGGTAATATAGGGACCTAAACAATTGCCAATATTATGGTTCCATATTCCTTGTCTAATCATGGTCTATGGTACCTCGAATGGACCTCAAAATGGTACTGGTAATTAATTAGGCCCCCTGTACTAATGTGCAATGTCTCAAAGTCTGCAAGACGTGGATGGAGAGACCACCCTCCTCCTCCTCCTCCTTTTCCCTGCTGTCTTAAGTGCCTTGACCAGGCCTCCGCATTGAACGCCTCCACGAAAGTCCTCAAGGCCGCGACAGCTTGGGTGACTTTTCGGAAGCATCGGAATCAGAACGATACGTAGCGTCATGGGCTATATGTCCTTGTTACTTAAGTGGAGCATATAGGTGGTTGTCAAAATTATAGTCCCTTTGTGGATCCCTATTGTAATACGGCACCAAATATTTAGGTAGGGGTTTTCTGTTAAATGGGATTGTTGCATTCGCTGCGTCTTCTTCTGGTTGGAAGGCTGGTCCTATCCCTTGCATGTCAGCCACCATCATGTCACATCTTTGTCAGATCCACTTACTTGCTTTGTACACGAGATCCTTTCGCCCTAAACCCTAAACCCTATCGGACAGCACCCTGAGAATGATCTTGGGGTAATGGAACAGGAAATGGAAACTACTATAGTATA
>CAJNIZ010013436.1:0-52366 GCA_905231905.1 Symbiodinium pilosum
CGCCAGAAAGGTAGCCCTAACTTCGGCAAACCCTAAACCCGAATCCCTAAACCCTAATCCCTAAACCCTAATCCCTAAACCCTACATCCCTAAACCCTAAACCCTAATCCCTAAACCCTACATCCCCTATAGACCCATTAAGATCTTAACACCTATATAGCCCCTATTAAACCCTTGCTCAAGTACGAGGATGGCAGTGGACAACGCCAGCTAGCAACCCTGAAGTCCTACCTGTGCCTTGTCCACGCGGGTACCTTTAAAGGGGGGATATAGGGATTATATAGGGGTTCTATAAGGATATAGGGTTTTAGGGGTTTAGGGGTTTAGGGGTAGTCTTGAGCATACCAAGACCAAATGAGCCATAGCCTAAACTCCTAAAAAGGGGGTTTTACAGGGGAATAGGAGTTTGGGCAATGGCTGAAGTAAGCAACACACCTGTCATGCTTAAAATATAGTCATACCGAATAAGACAGCAGGTTTAGGGATGAAGGTTTGGGGCTTTGGGTCCAGTGTTTGGGTTGAGGGTCTGGGATTTGGACCACCCTAAGACGGATTAGGGGCCTCCAAAGGTGCCCCAAGATGAGCAGAGCAGTTTCTGTGACTTGTTATGTTATAATAAGATCCCATATACCGTAGATTCTATCTACTTAAGGGGGACTATAAACTCCTGGGGTTTCCTCTTTGGGGGGGGGGGGGGCAAAAGTTTGGTTTGTTACTTGGAGAATATTTCGACAGCGCATCTGGAGTTCCGAGGAGTGTCATTAGTCCGGGGTAGGCTAGCCACCCTTTTCTAAGAACCCCCCGCCCACTGTGTTCCAACGTCCTGAGAAGATGGGCTTTTTGATCAAACTGGGTCTAGACGTTGTGTGTGACTGTTTGCGGGTCAAGGATTGCCAGGCACGTGGCTGAGTAGGAAGCCCCCCAATCATGGTAGAGGCAAAGGCCTGCTTCTTCTGAGTGTCCTTCATGGACAACGCTGATGCTGCGTCTATACCCTAACCCCCCCCCTATCTAAACATCTACACCCCTAAACACTGGGGTGGCTATGGCTTCAGGATCCTAGGTAAGCGTATCAGCCACCTATGCATCCACGTGTCAGTGTATCAGCACCACTCTCATTCAGACCGTCATCACGCAAAGGCGATTGACATTATCGTTCGTTTCTCATCATTCTTAGCAATGGGAAACATGACCTTCATAATGGGGTTCAAGTAGGGAATATGGGAATGTAATCGCTAAATAAACCCCTACGTATGTCCCGCTATATATTATACCTTCTTATTCCGTACTAAGCCCCTGATTCTACAATCAGTCGCCTTCATCCCCTCCATCACCCCCAAAATCATGAGGCTCACCGTGGTTCAAGTAAGTACCCCAAATGCTGCAATGGTACCGTATACATATATATATAGTATACTTCTTTATGAACCTGGGACTATACTATTCAGAACACAAACCATAACATCGTTTCCGAATTATTGGACCGTCGGAAGGTCTACAACCTCAAGCCTTAAGCTCTTTGCACATTGGGTTGATGGTTATTTGTTAGGTGGACCCCCCACCCATGAGTTTTGACTCTAAGGGCTAATAATGAGGATAGTATTTGGGTCCTCTTATATTCCAATTCTACCACTATTACAGGGTCAGCCCTCCTAGGTTATTTGGGTTTTTTGGGCGTTTGTAGGGTTTGGGGCAGCGGGGTCCTGGCCACGCAGTCATGCCCTGCAAGCCACATCCTCACCCCTGCAGACTGTAGCCGGGAAACCCGACTCCCTAATTGCTGCAGCATGCCCTGCAACCTTCAGCAGCAACCACCCAAACTTAGACCCTAAACCCTAAACCGTACGTAGACCCCAGAACTTAAACCTCGAAGCAAGTCTAGGCAAAGTAAACCCTAAACCTCAGAAGCACCTGTTTCTGACCTCGCTTGGAAGCAAGGGTCCTTATATGAGCTATAGTCTAAACTCCTTAGAGGGAATTACCTAGGGACTTATTAAGGAGGATATTAGGAGTTTAGACTGTAGCTTATATAAAGTGTTTGAGGGATTTGAGGTTTAGGGTTAAGGGCTCTTCCGACAACAGGTATGCTATACAAGAGGCTCCCATGTAAACATTCGACACTTTGGACCTTAAGCCTGGATTATTTGCAGACCTGAGGCGACAGAACAATTTGCCCAAGAATCTCATGAAACGCCTACTCCGGAATGCGAAGCATGTTGCTTGGGCTGCCAGGAGTAGTGCCTTCCGAAAGTCGTCTTTTGCATGAAGCCACCCTACGCAGTCAATTTCAGCAAGTGGTATGTCGAGTGTTTGATTGGAGTTGTATGGCAGGGGCTAAAATACTTGCCAACATTATGATCCTGTGAAATTCCCGTATCGGGTACCTCCAATAGATCTTAGGCCCCTGCAGTAGCAGATTTTCCTACGGTCTTATAGCAGTCAACCCCCAGCCCCCAAAAACAGGTGAGATCAGAACGTTTCATTGAAGTTGAGTTGGGCCTTATTTCCCTAAACCCCAAAAACCTAAACCCCAAAAACCTAAACCCTAAACCCTAACTGATACTTAGGGCTTGGTTTTTAAAGCGGACCAGAAGGGGTGTCTGAGCTGTCGTTCACCTTCGGAGAGATGCAGGATCCTGATTTTGACGCGGGCATCCTGTAAAACAAGTTGCCTGTAGATAGGGTTTAGGGTTTAGGGTTTAGAGTTTAGGGTCAACATGTGAGTTTCAAGTCCCTTGACCCTCAAGCCCGTGAGTGCTTCTAAACACATGGGCATGTGGGGATCGTATTCGCTGCATATGCTGCCAGCCTTTCCCACGCAACCTAAGCCTTTCTTTGGCAGCCTTCCTCTTTTTTTTTACCCTAGAGCCTGATAGCCCTAAAACCCTAAAAGCCCTAAAACTCGAAAAGCCTTAAAACCTTGAGCACCTTTTATTTGTCATGCCTGGCGAATGAGGCGCTGGGACTGTTGTAGGGTTAGACTGTGCATTATATCGGTGCTATAGGGATGGATCCGTTGCCCATTCGCAGCTAAGCAGACATAAGTTCATAGAGGAGCCCTAAACCCTAAACCCCATTGCTTCTGACCGAACTTTGCATGGAAATTCGTGGTGCGTCGTAAGACTCAGCCAGCATTGAAGAAGAAGAAACCCCATTGCTTCTAGCTTTGAACTACAGGCGATCTCCGGCGATCTCAACGCCGATGCCGTTCAGCTCCTCACGGTCTTCCGCAGCAATTTCTACTTGTAGGACCAGGGATCCTCTTAGGGTTTAGGGTTTAGGGTTTGGGGTTTAGGGTTTAGGGTTTAGGGTCTAGGGTTTAGGGTTTAGGGGGATCCTCTTTGCCCTCCAAGAAGGGTTTAGGGTTTCGGGTCTAGGGTTTAGGGATCCTTTGTGCCCTCCAAGAAGATAGAATGCCCCTTAAAAGTGCTCCCAGCAGAACTTGCAACTGAATCGGTGCATGCCTGCTGGTAGTGTTCCTGCTGAAGGGAACTCCAAGCCGGAAGTTCTTTGAGGAGGAGGATTGCGGACTGAATCTTTGATATCTGGTGTTGCTGATTAGCAATTTGAGCTTCATCCCCCAACCCGTAACTTAACCCACAAGTCGAAAGATGATGAGGCAGTTAACTCTGGATTCCCAAACTAATCAAAAAATCAATAATGATCCCAGCGCTCGTCCGGAACCAGACATCTGGAAATTCTCGAAGCCTGATAGCCTTGAAGACGCTGCTCTTACTTACTGGTGCTTAAGGGAGAGTGGGGGAGTGGATCCCCATCCCTATGTAATCCCCATATATACCCCTATTAATGGTACTTATATTCACTCCCCCACTCCCCCTTCAGCACCAGTAGGCTTATTCGAGAGTATTGCAGGAGCCGTGGCAGTCCGTGTAAAGGACGTCCGAGGGGTGTGAGAAACTCCCGATGAATCCATGACACCTTGAGCCAACTTGCCATACACAACGCCAATTTAGAGAACTTCATTCATGTAGGGTTTGCAAATCGACCATAATTCGCAAGTTTCTGTTAGCTTCGATCCCTGAGCCTGAAACATGTACTTGTGTAGATCGTCCACCCGCATATTGGGGTAATATTTCGTCAATATTGGGGTAATATTAGGGTTACATTGGGTTATATTGGGGTAATATTGGGCAATATTGGGGTTAGAATGGGGTAATATTAGGGTAATAGTAATTAAGGTCATAGCAGCTGCTATTGAGCGAGCACAGGTGATATCTGAGCCGCTCAAGATACAGATGCACTTCGAGATGTACTCGCGTACCCGAGTCCAGATGAGTGAAGGGTTTTTGGTGCGTCGGGCACGTGGCTTAGAAGTCAAGGAACCTACATGAGCTATAGCCTAAGCTCCTCAAAAGGTGTTATGAAAGGGGTTGTATAGGGGACTACTATAGGCTATAGGGGATACTAAGGGAGATGCTAGGAGTTTAGACCCTAAACCCCAGACCCTAAGCCCTAGCCCTAAAACCTGTAAGGGGGATACTAGGAGTTTTGACCCTAAACTCTAGACCTTAAACCCCAAGGGGATATTGACTGAAGGGTGATAACAGGAGTCTAGACCTTAAATCCTAAACCCTATATTATAAGGGGCATGTACAGAATGTTTGGGCCCCTTGCCAGAGGCCTTGAGCAGCATCTTCTTTAGAAACCATGATCCCAGGGTCAACATATTTGTAGGTTTTTTGATTTGGGGTTTAGGGGTTGAGGGGTTTAGGATTCAGGGTTTAGGGATTAGGGATGGTCCCATGGTCAACATAAATTTTTGCCCCCGCAGGATTGAAGCACGTCCTGTGACTCTATACGTTTAGGTTCATACACCTTACAGAATCCTCGTTAAAGAGATGAAGCTTTGTAGCTCCTCACTGCTGAGACATCATCGTGGTTACTGTACAGGAATTTAAAACTATGCCACTATGTCACCATACTAGTGGGGCATATAATAAATTACACGGTTTCCCCATAAAGGCAAGATAATTCAGGTTCGTTAGCAACAGCCCATTGTTGAGATTCAGGTATCTTCTTCACTAACGAGTTGCAGCAAGAGGCTGCAAACCGTCCTTTCGGGGAAACCTCGCACCACGTAGGACCTCTAAAGCACTTTGAGTCCTATGGCACAGGGTATGGGGGGACTTAGGGTTTAGGGTTTAGGGGATCACTGAGGCGTAATCTTTCTGTAATAAGCCTTCTGCAACCAGAAGCCCTATGTTATCCCAGTGACGCCTTGTTTAGATCATGTTCTACCTAGATCCCAACCTGGAGCCTGAACCCTTTACCCCAAATCCTAGAACCCAAAACCTAACCCCTCAAACTATAGCCCGCAGACCCTGAGCCCTACATGAACCTGACCCTATAGATCTTAGTCTTATGAGCTATAGTCTGAACTCATTAAAGGGGGATATATAAGGGCTGTTTATAGGGCGTATTAAGGGAAATATTAGGAGTCCAGACTTTAGTTCCCTAAGCCGTAAACCCTAAAACCCTAACCCTAACCCCTAACCCCTATTATGAATTCTAAGACCGGAGGCATCCTACAACATCATCCATTCTTCCGGGACCTGCTGTCCCAGGGCAATGTGCTGGTGCGGCGGATATGCCACCAGGTTCGGAGAGATTCCTGGGTCTCGGGATTTAAGTGGTCTGCAAACCATATTCTCTGTGGCAGTTTAGTACAAGCCTTAGTGTGTGTATATATATATAAGTTATATAAGCGTGAAAACAATCATTGGGAAAATAGCTAAAAACGCACCATTTCTGGCTAAACATGGGCCTGCAATGTGTCCTACCCTCTAAATATACATATAGGAACCCAGGTCTTACAATAATGGGAAATATTGACTGTACCAGAAACACTAAACTGTAAACTCTATAGGGACCAAGGTGAGCTTAGGATTCAAGGGTTCAAGGATGCCGTGCCGCTGACTGTAGAGTTTCGGGTCTCGGGCGTTTAGATTTTGGGGTTAAGGGTTTCGGGTTCAGGGTGATGAAGGGCGTGGTGGTCAAAGTAGCAAAACCCAATACCCTTAACACCCTGTTTTGAGAAAGCATCTGGAGAGGCCATGGGAATGCTGCTTCTCGCCAGCGGAGATGCTGTTTTCGAGGCTTCTGGGTGTGAGATGGCTTGGTTCAAAGGGTTAGGGCTAAGGCCGTAGGGTTCAGGATTTAGGGTGTAGAGTTCAGTGCTTAGGGTTGGTGGTTTAGAGTTTCTGGATACAAGGCACAGAACGATTGGTAGATCCTTGGTCCATTGTTGTCAACACGCGCATGATGGGTTGTCAGATTTAGGGTTCGCTTGTGGGCTTCCATTTTCTTACAGCCGCTTAATTCTGTATTGAGTTACGGCACCTCACTAAGAACCATAATTGTCACAACCCACTGTATGAGGAGATCAACTCCGACAAGAAAGCTGCTTTTCAGCTCAGGATCAGCATGTTGGCGCCTACATGATTTGCAACAAGGACCTTCATAAATCAACCGACGAATCATGACCTCTCTCCCAGAGCCTGTGTTATTTGCAAAAGTCCTGGGTAGTCCTATTATACAGGGAGGTTCCATAAGTACGGAGCCCCAATGTAGACCCAATATGTTATATTCTTACTATAGAGACTGCCAAAACGAGGCCCCTGATTTGTGTGGAAACCGCCATACAGCTCAGGTGCCTGTCAACCGCCCATAATCCCCAGTTTCCCCATGTAGTAATAGGTCATTTGGGCGGATTCAATTTTGGGGATCTGCTAGGGGGTCTGGGGAGGTGAGATTGTCTCTCCTGCGTCCAGCCCAGAGCATCATCTTGCGCGACATTTTGCATTCTGAATCGCTAGACATGCACCTTTAAGCGAAGAACCCCGTAGACATGACTGAGCGTGTCCCTTCATTGCGCGCGCTCTTACAAGCCGATTTAAGCCAGCGGGCGCTGAAAGCGCGAATCCGGCAAACCTACAGGCAGTTTTAATGGCGAGAAATGGCATCTTTTGCCGTGCGCTGTACGTTTCTTGTCAAAAACGGTATGCTTCATTGTTTCCGCCAAAGCCTGAGCAGCTTCTTTTGAAGGTGGACGAGGAGCCGCCAGAACCAAAAATGCAACTCGCCAGGGAACTTTGCAGATGCGTCTACCAGGTTTTGGGGGGGGGGGGGTGGCATATGAAGCCCAAGGCTTACTATCTTGAACAATCTTGGGCATTGAGGGCCAGTCAATGTAGGAATGTGCCCAGTCATTACTTTGATCACTGATTCTGGATGGCCCTGAACTTGCATCTCGGTAACCCCTATTCTTATCGCTATCCTGAATACCCCCTTGCCATGTTTGGAAGCTAGCAGTGGCTACAATACTCCTGGTTAGTTCCTGATGATGTTCGACGTTTCTTCCAGTGCCTATGTTCTCCGAAAGAATACGGAAACTACTCATGCACGATAGTCCTCATACAGCTCGAGCATTATTTGCCCCAAACCTTATTCTAATTGAATAGGCCCTTACATCAACCACGTACTTGGTTAAGGTATTTCGTGGTGTCTGGCGCGCTGGAGTACTCTGATGTCTATGGCGATGCCGGGAGCCAACCACACAGATGCTTAGTAGAGAGACAGACTTGCAGTTTCTTTTAGGAACCCTATAAATATCCCGAGAATGCATGCGTTCATTCACGGATGACCACAGGTAAGCTAAGCAATTTCGATGTACCCTCAGAGCCCTTTGTTCGGCTTGTAGCTGTAGTGTAGCCCTGTTCCCTGTTTGGCATCCTGAACTCCTTGAAGTTCTCAAGATGAAATACAAACTCATGTTATGGTTAGGTCACTTGGTTTCTTCTGGGTATGTGCCGGTGCTCTGTCGGGCCCTTTCTTGAGTTGACCATAGCCGCGCACACTGCTGAGTCACGGGGTGTGTTCGCGGTTCAGGGGCATGACCTAAAGGACAAGCCTTGTACTTCCTGCACACCATGGGCCTGAAACCTTTGACCTTAAGCCTTCAATCCCTGAACCCTACCTAAGCCTTCGGTCAAGCATTCCAAACCCCCTGATAAGCTACATCAATGTCGCAAAACTCCTGAACCCAAAGCCCTAAACCTTCGACCAAACCCCCTGATAAGCTACATCAATGTCGCAAAACTCCTGAACCCAAAGCCCAAAACCTTCGACCAAACCCCCTGATAAGCTACATCAAAGTCGCAAAACTCCTAAACCCACAGCCCAAGACCGTCCACCCACCCTAAACCCCCCCAAGACCCCCAATCCCCTCAAAGTCCCCTTAGAGCCACGCACCGCAAAGAGGTCACGCCCGTGGTAGAGCGAGGCTACGTCGCAGAGGCCCCTCCCACAGGATCTGGAAGGGCACCAGATAGGTACATATTGGGGTTATTTTGGGATAATGGAAAATAGAATGGAAACTATTATAGTATAATAGGGTATATATTGGGGTTTAGGGTTTTAGGATTTTGAAGGGTGGAGGTGCTGTTCATATAGGGATGATCTGAGCTGCTGTTAAGAAATGTAGTTAGTTGCTAGAATATGGGAACCCTACTGTAGTATTTACTTCCCATATTGTGATAACTTAAGTAAGTTAAGTTCTTTAACAGCAGCCCGGTAATTGAGACTCTGATGTTGGCGGGCTGGGGTTGTGGCTTCGTCTTGCTATGTCTGCCTGTATTTATGCCAAGGTCGGCGTCACACCCTCCCCAAGAAAACATGAACCCCCATGTAGCTTCCTTTTAGCAGGACACTAGGATTTCTGGGGCCTGCTTCAGGTTCCAAATTAGGGAGGTCTCTGTAGTTAGTGAGATGGGAGCTTGTGCCTGAATGATGTTCCAGTTGCTGTGCGGACATGGGTTTCTTTGAATCTTGTGGCAAACTTCAATATTGTAGACTCACCACCAGAAACTGGGGGAAAGCAGCCTTGATCCCGAGGCTTTAACACGCTGAATCCTCAGCAGCTTTGGTCCTACAAGCATGGCAAAGAGACACTTTGCCCAAACTGCAGCTGTGCATTTGCAATGCACCTAGACCCTAACTTGCTGAACATCAAAATTCTTGTCCTAGTTCTAGCTAGGCACTGCATGCAGAAACTCATGATGTTAAGAGAGCTCTGCACTTTGGAAGCAATCAGGGACCAGGCTTAACGTAGCCAAAGTCTCCAGGAACTTGTTCCATTATACCATATAGAAAGAACACTGTCCCGCTGCGGTCTCTTAAAAGGGTACCAGCAGCCCGAAAGCACACGTGAAAGTTTCTCAAAATACTCTCACTCCTATGCAATAGAGACCCCAAATCCCCTTAGCACTTCCCATCCCAGACCCCCAAAGGGATCTAAAATTAGATCCCGTAGCACCATATGGGAAAATATACAAGGATTCTATAGGGGCTATAATAGGTCTACATAAGGGACCTCCCAGAAAACTAGGATGTGTGTGTCCCTATGAGCCGACCTTAGCCGGCCTTAAGGGCGTTGCACTTCCCTAAGGGTCCAAGGGCCCAAATAATGGGGTTTTAGGGCCCAAATGCCATTAATATTGCAAATATTATAGTATTTGGGCCCTAAAACCCCAGTATTTGGGTCCTTGGACCCTTAAGGCTTGTCGTTTCCACAAAGCTCAGTCCACGGCAGGCCGTTCTCTGGACGCGGTGGCGCCACCGCGGACCCTCGGCAGTGATCTTGCCCGACTCATACACGGAGAAGATTGTATTGCGGCACCTAATATTTAGGGGTACCAAAATGGGACCCAATTAATTTTGGGAACTACCCACTAGTAGAATTCCTGAAAAGGTTCCAATACGTGCCATAAGGTCTTTACATACTCTTCGGGTTGTAACCATCATGGTTTTTCTGGAGGAACAATGGCTTCTTTGATATACGATTGGTTTCTCTTAGGTTCCTGCCGTACATTCACCTCCATCTTGATCATTTCAGGAACGCTGTGCGCCACCAATGATGCAAAGTTGGCGATGCTGGATGCTACTATCTTCCAGGACCGTGTACCTTTGGGCTTGAGGTTTGGGGTTTAGGGTTTTAGGGTTTAGGGGTTCAGGGGTTTAGGGTTTAGAGTTGGTTTTTGCGGTGTAGGTATTATTTTACATCAGGGTTGGTGAAGGTAGGAATTTCCAACCCCGCCGCAGTGTAAGAGCAATACTTTCTGTACAAATAAACAGGCCTTCTCTGGTCATGACTACATTCAGCTTACTAATCGCCTCCTCTTGGAAATGCACAAAGTCCACCCTCCTCTTGAGAATCAATATTCCCGAGGCTGACAACCGCGTTGTTAAAAGTGTATTGTTGGGGAGATATCTATCTCACAGAAAGCACTGACTGTCAGATAGGGCCTTCTCCATTTCAGTCCAACCCTAATTGAAAGCATTGTGCGCCTTTTGATTCGGCTCAAACCAACCCTACTTCCCCTTCATGTAGCCCTCTGTTGTCTAATCAAATTCCTCTCGGCAGTGCTTGCTGAGAAGTTGACCCCCGACATACAGTTTTATTACTATTAATGGTTTTTTACTACCAAGATTGTTACCATTATTTCTAGTTATTACTACTACCATTACTACTATTTTCTTAGTATTAGGATTTTGGATGATTTGTTTCACCATGGCCTATAAGGGCCTTATGGGCGGGTTCATCTGACTCTCACCTACCAGAATCAGACATGAAACCACCTAACCAACATTCTCCGTCAAAGTCCTTCATGGCCGTCATTCTTTGGTCTATTGGTAGGCAGCTAACATATCTGATATGGCTGCCTGTTTCTTGTCATCGTTTTTGTATGATGTCTATGGTTGTTTTGTATTGTGCTTCTTATTGATGTGACTGTTGTAGCGACTGCGACTTTTCCTCCTAGCAGCACGGAGGCATAGCAAAGTCGACAACAATTGTATGTCCTCCTCCTCCTGCTCCTCCTCCTCCTCCTCCTCCTCCTCCGTCCCCGCCTCCGTGCACAATGCTCCACCTCCTCGTCCTTCCATGCTCCTCATCCATACTATGATGCGGCATCTTCCTACACATGCTTAACAAGCACCTTCTTCCGATGCCTTAAACTGAAAGCCACCAGAAAATTATTAGAAAACCAGCCCCGATGCGAAACCAAAAGCGGAATGTATCACGTCAGACCAACCCCTAGGGTTTGAGACCCATTCAGGCCACCCTCAACTAGAGAAAATGGAAAGTGAAATGGAAACCTTCAGCCCCCTTAAGAGGGGGATATGGGTTATATCTAGGGGTGCATAGGGGTTCTTTCCACATGGCAGGACATTTGCAAACAGGCAATTTCGAAGAAGAATGCTGTGCCCCGGCAAATCAGGGCTGTGCTTGGCAAAGCTTGTTGAACCCACATGAGCTATAATCTAAACTCCTTAAAGGGAGTTATATATAGGGGGTTATATAGGGGACTACTGTAGGGGTTATTAAGGGGGATACTAAGAGTTTAGACTATAGCTCACATTCCAGAGACCTTGTACTTGCAACTCGTTTCCTTCTGGCATTTATTCACTTCCTACTGGCACTTGCTTACAAACAAACCCAGCTATACTTCACATGCGATTTTAAGATCTAGGTGCAGTTCTTAGGTACGCTGTTTGCGCCATGTCCCGCCAACCCGCAAATTTCTTAAACACTTCTTCATTGCCAGTTGGGAGTTCTCAAAAGATCCCGTATAATCCTTAATAAGGACGCCCCTATATATCCTTGTCGCCCCTAAGGGCTCCCCAATTTTTAGAAACTCCCATTTGATTTGGGCAAAGGCATGCCTTCCTGTCATGGCTTATGCGCAAGAGTGTCGGCCTCAGTCAGGAGAGTTGTCTTGATGTAGAGTCCTAGATAATTACCAATGTTGCCGTTCTAGATTCCTTGTATAAGCCTGGAATAGGGCACCTCGAATCGACCTCAAACTTCTAAATTATAGTGTATTCATTCAGGCCCCTACGGTACTTGGAGTTGAGTTGTCATAGGTGACGAGGGGCTTAGCGTCGCAGACGTTGCCTAGTCCGGAAAGCCTCCATAGGTCCTTGGATTGTGGGGCTGATGTTAAGTGGACCCTCCACGCAGTAATAATGTACCCCCGCACATAAGCCGTATAGAATATTCCCTTACATATTTCAGTTTTCCCAAGTCCGAGGTACTGCTTCAGTATGAACTTCGGTGTTTGGTGCCCGGAAGGTCAATCCTTTTTTTGGAGATATACTCCTAAAGTTGCAGAACAGAACCCCAAAAACGGCAATAGGGCCACAAGAAGCAGAGCGCAGATCGAAGGCTCTTTCAAGAGGCTACAGTGATTTTTGGACCCTAAACCCTTTCAGATCCCATCCCCCCCCTTGGAATTCCTGAAGATCCCTGGAATCCTTCCCTAAACCTCAAACCCACCTGTCCAAGCCCAAGGATGCCATGGAAGATGCATGCGTCGTTGATATAGAAAATGCCCAAAAACAGGAAAGAGTTGACTACATCAAAGGTCCTGCTCTTTCTCTCGGAATGGACAACAATCCTTCCCTCTAAGCTTCTGCTTCTGCAGTCTTCCTCAAGAAGTCGAGGTCCATATGGTAGGGTCCAGAAGTAAGGGAGCCCCAGCATACATCACAAAGTATTATAATCCTTGTTATGTGGACACCCCATTTGTTTTAGGAAACCCCCATGTTGGGCGTTGAGTGTTAGGGTTAATTAAGCCCACAGAAGGATGCCGGCAACCTGTAAGGACCCAAGCTGAAGGATCTCTGAAGTGAGTCCTACATGGAACGTCACGGAACGTTTCCCAAAACTAGGGGTTTAGGGTTTAGGGCTTAGGGATCTCTGAAGTGAAGCCTACATGGGTCATTTCCCAAAAGTTAGGGGTACCTTTTGCGGGTCCCCTTCAGAAGGGTTAGAGTGTTGTGGGGTCTATATTGGGTGGAAACTACCAAAGAATGCTTCTACGGCCCTGCAAAGAGTAGCTTCCACTTTGCTGTCCATTTGATATTCAATTTGAGTCTTAATCCTTAAACCCTAAACCACATGTTTCTTGCCAGGTTCGTGAAGGAACTGAATCTCAGTCGTCCTAGCGACTTGCCAGAGAGGCGAAGGTAGTTCGATGTCAGGAAGACTAGTTTGGATCGGTTCCTAAAACAAAAACGTAAAACCTTAAACCCCAATGTATCAATGGTAGGGTTTATGGGCATACCATGGATAAAGTCATCTAAAGTTCCAAGGAAGGATCCTGCTGCCCATGAGTTTTTCATCAGGGTCTTCCATGACCCAATCTACACCCCAAAATAGTATATTCCTGATTATGTGGACCTCCAAAAGGGTATTTTAGGGAACCCCATATTGGGCTTTGAGGGGAGGGTGAAACGAGAATTGCAGTAGCACCCTGCATGAGTCTTGACGCGACCTGACCATGTGGTTGTTGACATTTCAGGAGCAGGGCCTTGATTTGGGTCAGGTTTGCAGGTAAGGTGACAAGGGTTTTAATGGCGACCCTTTGTTATTTTTTAACCTCAAACCTTCCGAAAAAGTTGCACAAGTCTTCGCGGCCATTGGCATTATAAACGAAATGGAAGCTCCGGAGAAGCGAATGCCAATTTAGCGTCATCCATGACATATACTGCCCTGCCTGATGCACTTTCGCCGGGCAAGAGGCATGCGAAGAAGTTCTTTTCTTGTAGGTGCTTGGACCTGCAGCATGCAACTGTAAGGCCACTGAAAAAGCTAAAGAAGAAGACCCTAAACCCTAAACCCTAAGCCCTAAACCCTAAACCCTAAGCCTAAACAAGCCCTAAGCCCTAAACCCTAAACCCTAAGTCTTTCAAGCTTCGTAGGAAGGCATCCTACAGCAACAGGCCAAGTAAAGCAATTAGACGTCGCCGCGCTAGCCGAGGGATTCTTGAACTTTCAGATCTAAGGTTGTTGCAGCTGACTTCACTTATCTGCTACAAGTATATCCCAAGTCTAAGAGGTGTAGCAACAGTATATGGGTACAGTACAGGGGCTTTCCTCAGCCCTCAATCCTGAACACTGAGTGAATGGTAGGACCTTGAAGTAGGGACCTGGAGTTACGAGTATATTACTTGGACGGCGGAAAAGCACTCATATCCTCCAAATGGCTGGGGCTCAGGGCCCCCCAGGTGGCTTTGGGACGGACACGCAGGGGGGGCCACCTTGAATTCATAGCTTTTCCACAAGGTGTTTGATTGTGTAGTAGTAGTCATGAGAGATTGAAGTGTTGATCCCCAACAGGAGATTACCAGCAAGTTTGAGGGCTGCAGTTCAGTAGGGGCCTCGGCACCCAAGCCGTATGATCACGGCGTTGCCATACTGAAAACAGACCAGAGACATGGAGAAATTGAAGCACGCGCCGTAAAGCGCTGCGCAGAGAAGTCTTCAGCGCACGCCTCACAACTTGCAACACGCAGGTTCCCAGCGATCCATGTGTTTTCAAGACCAGCTTATGCCTGAGCCCTGAACGGTGCCGGAGCCCTTAAACGGTGCTCAACAGCAGAACACGGTGTATGGCAGGTAGCTGGAAACTACGATTTCTTAGGGCTTGCAACAAGGCATGTAATGTTGTAGTAAGCGCACATGAAGTCGCTTCTTAATGGGTCCCTCTCAGAGAGGTCTAGTATCATAGTTGATTGCAGACTGCGCCTGCTTGCATGGAACTCAGAGGCTCCAGATATATGATAAGGTGGTTTCCACACGTTGGGGCTCCCTTTTTGGGGGTTCCTATAATAAGGATTATACTCACTGGGAGTTCCTATCGGGGCCCTTTATCTTTGCCAAGCCCCATTCACTTTGGACCGTTTGGATTTCAAGGGCCCAGGTAATTGGTAAACCCCCTAAACCCTAGGGTTGTCCAGATTATGGCTCCATTTGGTTTAGGCACCCTAAATATTCGGTTCTGTGTTATTTGTATTGGGGACCCGCAAAGGGACCATGATGTTGACAAGCTACCATATGGGTACGTACTTGCAGCCTTTGGGAAGCGGCAGAGCATCAGACGGTTCGAGGTCGATTCTAGCAGCACCGATTTAGGGTTTAGACCTCAACCCCAAGCCCTAAACCCTAAGAGTTACCTTTGGCAAGAACGGTCCGTAACCTTAGCGCTAGCTAGATGAGTCCTTGCTATGGCTGTTTGTCTAGGGACCAGGCACAGATTTTGAAACACAAAAATCGGCTTCCATTGATTACATAATCCTTATGCGTGCTAGGTACATCAGTAGTTTGAAGCTTGTAGATCCAAATGCCGTGGGTGGCTATGCATTCGCAAGGCGTGCAAAGCACGGCTCACAGGGTTCAGGAAGTGTATTTTCAAGATTTCAGCGCGCTTGCCTCAACCAAAAATGGGAGTTCCTCAAGGAAACACGCATATGTACATATTGTTATACCTATTTACATAACTTGGTGTTTAAATAGGGACCCCCCATGATCCCCTAATGTTTCCTACACATGCTTAAGGTTTTGAGAGACTTCCAAGTGGGAGCCCTGCTGGCTAAGCCGGCAGACAAGCCCCGTGTGCAGCGTCGTACAGGCAGTTCTGAGAGGAACTTAGGCCTGCCCTTAAGAACGGCGCCTCTATACACACCGAAACCCAAGACCCGAAACCCTAAACCCTCATGCCCCTAAAGCATCCCTACACCCTACCCCCCCTGGGACCCTAGGGATACGTCGGGATCGTAGGTGGATAATGTTGATCCCCATTCGGGGTGATACAGGGTTTGTTTTGTCTCAACTTGTTGTGCCTTGTTGTGCTTGTCTGGGTGCCTCGGTAGTCCCCCTGGTGCTTAGGAGGGAACAGGGGAATGGAATATAGGGACTATTATTTCAGAAAATATAGGGACTACCTCAACAATCCATTCCCTCATTCCCTCCTAAGCACCAGGGAGTAGTGACAACCCTAAGGCTTTTTCTGGAGGATTGGTCACTGAAAGCTTGTAAGACATGACCAACCTGAGTTGCAATACTGCCCAAATTCCAAGTTCACGAAGCTTTTATTATGTCCTGTCTAGTAACAAGGAGCCGCCATTGTTCAATAAACTCCAAAACATGTGGTGCCACGGCGCAAGGGTCGCACAGAACAGGCTTACATTTTGCATGCATCAAACTGGAACCCCTACAATAAAACATTTTTGGGTTGCGATGTAGGGAAATCCAAAGTTACAGAAAAATCATAGGCAGGGAAAACACATGCAATATCTTCTGTTGACATTTCAAGTACATACAGCATTAGCAGGTTTTGGGTTCAGTGTTTCGTAATACCCTAAACACCTAAACCCTAAATCTATCCAGGATAAAAGCTATTGTTTGCAGACTGAGCCTGCTGCCCGAAAAATTTTTTTTGAAGAAACTGGGCAGCTTGAGCGACCTCACCCGACCTCACCCTAAATGGTGGTTTATATAGGGAATAGTACTTAAATGGCCATTCTAAATTACCCGGCGAAGTACTGAGAACCAGCTAGGCCAATGCTGGGTTCTGCGTCTTGTTATTCAGCAGATTAAGATCAACGTCACCCCCCAACTAATGAGGGGTAGAGTTTAGGAGTTAAATGTGGCCCCATCAATGATCTAGGGGTATAGCATGGAGATGTATAAGGGCTATAAGGTAATAGAAAAGAAAATGCAAATTAGCTCTTCATGGAGTTAGGGTTCAGACTGATGTCTTCGCAGCCAGTAGGCACCAAGGAGCAGTGGGACTGTCTCAAAGATATCCGTGCAAGCTCGGTCATCAAGAGTGCATGCAGCGGCGAACCGTCTTGTCTCCATCATTGTGCTGGAGGGCCCATCTAATAACAAGTCACCAGCCAAGCAAACAAGGACAAATTCGGCGGGTTATCTAGGCGCTTTGTTGGAGGGTCTCTGTCGTTGATGAAAAGTTGCACAGGACTGTATTTCACTGGCCTTGCCTCACGCAGCATCCGGGTTGGTACCAAATAAATGCATGGACCAGTGCGCATTCTTTGCAATCAGAATCCATCCTAGAACTTCTGATGGGGCGTCTTTGCCAAGATTCTTCCCAGAACCCCTACAAGCCTTATGAGACTGGTTGATAGACTCAATTCTTTACCTGAAATTCATGCTAAACCCTAAGTCCTAAACCCCAAATCCTAAACCCTAAACTCTCAGTGGCCAGAGTTCCTCTCGGCTGTAGGTTTGCCCATGATGCACTTGGCGTCAGATGGCGCGCCTTTGGCCAGGTCTGTACCTGCGTGGCACTCTACTTAGAATCCCCCCTTAGCACGAGGGTTTTCGGATATATATATATATACATATATGATGTGTCCGACTGGTAGCGCTTTAACAGCCTACCATGGATGTATGCGCATGCATATCGTAGGCTGTCAACAGTATAGTCCCTGTGCGGGTATCTCTTATCATGTCATATGGCTGCTAAATTTAAGGATACCCACAAGGACGGGACCATGATTTTGACGACCCCCCATATACCCTCAAGAATCCCTAAACCCTAACCACTAAGGCTTGTTATGGGGCCTTATGTTGAGCAACCCCATCTACTGTCAGCTCGACACCCCAAACACGCTTGGGTTGCCACCGTGAAGCAAAACACAAGCAGCTTGAACCTTAGACCACGCGGTTTAGGGTTTAGGGTTTAGGGTTACATACACCCCTCCCCACCCAGTAAAAGTGACTATAAGGGATAATTTGGGTACTGCCTTCACCCAGTAACAGTCTATATTAGGGGGCCTATGGCTATATATAACCATATTACAATTACTATCCAGCTGTTACTGAGTGGGGGCAGTAACCAACATAAACCCCTCCCCACCCAGTAATAGTGACTTTAAGGGATAATGGTGATCATGTTCAGGTCCTCTTGTATGCCTTTTATACCACTGATGCTGGGTGGGGGGTCCACCTAACCTAAACCCCTAGTAGTGAGGATCACGTTCAATGTCAAAAGCACACTATGGTAACTCAGACCGCTTCCATAAAAGCATGCTGGTGGCAACAGCTGAAACTGCCACAGAAATTGTCGTTTCCATAAATGAGGGAACCCAATATAGACAATATAGACCCAACATACTGCAACCCTTATTATTGGGATATCCCAGATTTTAGGAAACCCTACATCCGACATACCCTCCATTGAACCCCTATATAACCCCTATATCCCCCCGCAAAAGTACCCCTAATTTTGGGAAACCCCTAAATTGGGCAGTTGGCGCAGGCCTGGTTTCGTACAGAAGCAACCTTTTGGCTTCAGCAAGGTTTAGGGTTTAGGGTGAGGAAGGGGTACCTACGTCAAAAATGTATTCATGAAATCTTAATGCAGACTGACCCGATAATCTCCTTCTTGGCGTTATATGTATATTTCTACATATGCATACATGTTTGTTGTGTTTCTTCTGGTAGCTAGGGCCCTTATTTCTGGGAATTCTCATGCCCATGTAGAAGCACGAGTTGTTAGCAGCATGAATCTTTATAATGTTTACACGGCTTACAGTACGATGCAGCAACAAAAATCTGGGGCTAAACTAGTCAAAGAAGTTTTTATCCTCCATGGGTGAAGAGTCCTCCCAAGGTTTGCAAGCAGCGACCCTGAGCCCAAATCCTCAAAGCGTGCTCCCTACACCCGCAAGACGATCGCTGCAGTTCTGCATGAGTTCTGAACATACATGGGGGTTTTCCAAAATTAGGGGTTCCTCTTTAAGAGTCCCCGTATTAAGGCTTTCCATATTAAAGTTTCCCCAACAATGGAAACTACAAACTATCCCCATACAATACCTGAAAAACACCAGCTTCTTGTCCATGTCGTGTTCCATGTTCTTTTCCAGTCGGTTTTCCATTTTACTATGGAAACTACCATATACCGTTGCCCCTGGGACTCTTAGTGGCCGTGTGGTTTATTTCTATACAACCGCCTTGCGACTCCATTATGACAGCATTGACGCTCCCAAATGAGGTCCGGTAAGGTTAGGGAACCACATTTGGTCCTCTGCAATGTAGGCCCCAGAAAAGAATCTGATTTTGGATCCCAGTAGCTCAGGTAAACTGCAGCGCAAGTCTTGTCAACATGCAAAAAGTTAAAAAGGTTGTGGGCTTTGTCTTTGTCCTGGATGGGAGCACCCCCGGTTAAGAAGATGTAGAATTGCTTCCTTAGTCTACTTTGTTGTGACTTGTCTCTTGCGTCACACAAAGGCCCATGACCCCATGACACGCTTCTATCTTAGAACTCTAAGGAGTGGTGTAGTGGGCTTGGTCGAGACTTTTCTTGGCAAGCGAACGAAGAGATGGCTTGATATTGACAGCAGCCTGTCTGCGCAGCCCAATCCTCCACAAGCTATTGCTGATGAAGCCATGACGGGTTTGCATCTACGGTCCACAGTTGTGGCCTCTACTGGGAGCCTCCGGGAAACGAGTTTTGCAAAGCAGCTTGGGTAATTAATAGTAAACAAAACTGCAATCAATCTCAAAGATCTCTCTGAAGGACCCAGGCTTGACTGTGGACCAGCTCAGGGCAGCGCAACGCTACATCCCTAAGGGTTCTTTGCATTGCGATGCCGTTACAACTGAGGGCCTCCCAAAAACGAGTGTGGACTGTAGAGAGGCCATAGTTAAACGTCTCAAGTTTAAGTAAGTGTAGACCTAAACCCCTAGAACCTTAAAAAGCCCAACATCCCTGAACTCTCAAAACCCTAAAACCCTTGTTCATGCTGCATCCGCATCATTGAGCTAAGCTGCGGGGAAGTTCCAGTTTGCCTCCACTCAAAAAAAGGGTTTAGGGTCATTGTCCGGCTGTGTTTCAGGATGCCCCTACTTTAGCCGCAGAATCCCTTATGGGAAGCGAGTCCAGAATTCGTTCATGCGTGAGACAAAAGCATGTTTTTGTGTTTCATTCTTTGCAACTACTTGTTGCATAATTCTGGAAAGAGGATGATTCATCCATTTCTGGTAGAGTATGCAAAGCCTCGATAGGATCCCTCAGATTAGCATGGCAAAAAAGGTAGTTTTGAAGCATCAACGCATAGTTCCTGCCACACCACCAAGCCCTAGTCTCCCATAGTTTCTGTCACACCCTACTTGGAGGGTCAGGGGGACTTAGTAAGTCGGATGTCGGATAATAAGAGGGAGAATTGGGGTTGTTATATTATGGCTTATACTGGTTATCAACCACCTACTTACTAAGTCCAACTGACCCTGAACTCTACATACTATAGTAGTTTCCATTTTCTTTTCCACTATTAACCTGCTTACTAAGTCCCCCTGAACCCCCCAAGTACAAGACTGAAGCTTCCGGCCCATGTCTGAAACCAGATGCAAGCCTAGCTCAAAACCCGCTAAACTGGGGAATACAGGGTTGCTGTTAAGGAACGTAATTCAAGTTACTATATCGGGGAAACCCGAGTAATTACTCGATGATACATATATGTATATGCACATATATACACTATGGTAACTTGAATTAAGTTCCTTAATAGCAACCCAGTTGTAAGCACGACTTTCGGGTACGCATCTATTTCCTGAAAGCATACTTAGAATCCTGCCTGGCCTTGATTTAAGGTTCACTTTTTTCATACCCTAAACCCTAAAACCCCAAAACCCTTAACCCTAAACCCTACCCTTTGCCAGGGAGTGTCCCATCCGAGTTCGGGCGCCGTTGGAGGAGGGTCCAGGCGCGATGGTTTTATGGAGGTTTAGGGTTTAAGGGTTTAGGGTTTAGGGGTTTAGGGTTTAGGTCTTATGGGCCATGAAGATCTGCGCTTCAAGGAGTTGTTGCAGTTGATTCTTCGACACGTTTGGGCTATTCTCTAAATTATGGGCCCTGTGTATATGAACTATATTACAGCAACGAATATTTGCAGGGTACCAAACAAGGATCCTCATTTTGGGGACTCCCCACTTATTGCCGCATGGTCAATATGCATTCTAGGGCAGAGGACACGCCTTGTCCACCTGAGAGTCCTCACCATGAAACATACAACATGCTGGGTTACTGTATTGGGGAAACCCTTTGAGGGATATATATATATATACACACCCATATTCTGGTAACTTATTCAAGTTCCTTAGCAGCAACCCATCATGGGATACATCTTTTGTAGAAATCCCAAAGTCACATGGAAACCCTCGTGCTAGATGGCCGAGACTTTGGGTAGTTCACTATGCTAAAGTCATGCAGGAGATCCATGGGATGTAGGCAAAGGCTTAACTTGTAGCCATATTGGAACCTTAAGCCTCTGATAGCTTCTCTATTTGGCACTTTGGTTGTCCTCACTGTCATATACGAGGTCCTCACTGTCCTATCAGAGGACCTCTTCATAAATGATAGTGGATGCTTTTAACGTACCGCCCAGTACTATTGTGGGTCACCGCAGTGTTGCGTAACACACTACATGCATGGAAGCTTCCCTTATCATGGGAGCCACAGTAAGGACGCACCATCTAAGCAATCCCCACACCCAGGGAGGGACTTTGTCATTTCAGAAAACCCCAAAGAGCACAGTGCACATTAATCACGGAATGTACCCATCATGATGCTGGGATTCCTTCATTTCTTCCTTACTTGCGTGGTACGGGGCTCCCTGGGAGTGCTTGAACCGCCGATGAAAGAAAGGATGGCGCCTTGGTGCGTCTGCACGGGCCCCCAGAATGTGGCGCAAAGGGCTTGTTTGAAGGGGCTATGGTTTTCCAAGAAGCGCTTCACAAGTAGGTCCTTCAAGGATGCCGGGAAGCCTCAATGTGACCGTAGATTTTGATCCTAATAGCCATGAAAGCTGTTGGATGCCTAGAAAATCTGGAGCAGGATTCAGGGACTAGTAAAGATGTGCGGCCATGTCGAGCAGAAGTCATCATGCGTTGTAACAAGTCCTTGAGACACCTGCCTAACAACTAGCCCCAGTACAGTAGCAAGAGGTCTTCGGTGGCTTGTCTCAGACCTTTTCTGCATGATGGACGTTTCTGCAAGCACACCTCCAAGAGTTCTTGCATAATTCCAGGCCTACGGCCAACTGCGTTGCTGTTGAGGAACTTAAAATAAGCTACCAAGATATGTGTATATAGTAAATAACAGGGTCTCCTTAATATAGTATCTTAGTTAAAGTTCCTTCACAGCAACCCAGGCAACGTGTGTGTGCGGGGCGGGGGAGGGGGGGCGAGACAGGTTTGCTGTTGAGGAGCCCTTCCTGATGAACAGAGCAGCGAACAAAAGCAACTGCCTGTGGAGACGGGCTTCACAGTGGTCGACCCATCTTCTACTACCTAGTATCTGAGTTGGTGAGCTTTAATCCTTTGGGGTTCCCCTAAACCCTAAACCCTACCCTACCCAAAGGGGCTACATTCTTACTTGGTGGTGGTATGCCGCATAGATCCTGCCAGACCTTGTCACTGATCACCAAGCATGGCCATCAAATCCAATCCTCAAGCAGGAGGAGATTCCTGCTCCGCAAGAAGAACTGGGTGCTACCTTAATCATAAGTACTCTGCAAAACCCTATTGTGGCAACCAAGGGCCTGGGCCCCTCAACCCCGAAGCCTACATCCCGCACCCCCAGCACTTCATTGCCAAGCCCCACACTCTAGACCGGAAACTGTTAATCCTTGGCCCACCAAACGCTCAACCCAAAGTCCTAAATTCTAAGCCCTGAATCCTAAACCTTAAATCATAAATCCTAAGCTCTGAATGCTAAATCCTAAGCGTTGAATCCTAAACCCTAAATCCTAAATCCTAACCCTCAATCCTAAGCCCTAAATCCTAAACCCTCAACCCTAAGTCCAAAAGGCCTCAACCCTAAGTCCTAAACCCTTTACTGTGTTCCCAAAATTAACTGAGGCTCCCGAGCTGGGTCCGCGGCCAAATCTTCTCGACGAGGACGCTGCGGCTTCAAAGAGCTTCTGTTGGCATATCTGTATGCAGAGTTGAGGGTTTAGGATTTTCTGTTTCTAGTCGCCTTAGGAGTGAGAACCTTATGAATTGTAAAAGATGATATTGTGGGTATAGGTCTGAGGGGGAGTACAGGTTTAGGGATCAGGGATTCCAAAGCTTTGGGGTTGAGGGTGTAGGGTTATAGGATGTAGGTCAGAGGGTTGGCTAGCGGGTGTTTCTCACAGTTGGGGCTGCCATTTACTTGCACAAAAAGTAGTAGGAGCCTGAAGAAATGAGGAGCCCACTACCAGAGCCACTGTTGAGGTTCTGCTTTTGTTTGAAAATGGCTGGTGCCGAACACAAAATATGGACTATCGTGAGTCCAGTCGCAGGACGTGTGTGGGGTCTCATAGGGGCTCTTGGCGAGGATTCACTGGGTTCAGGAGTTCAGGATGAGGGTTTGGAGATTTTGGAAGCATTGCCGCCGAGCATAGGTTGTGAAGCCACACCCCGAACCACATATAAACTATACTCTAACCTCCTTAAGGGGGTTGCATAGGGGAGCATTATAGGGGACATTAAGGGAGATACTAGGAGTTTAGACTGTAGCTCATTCAGAACAGTGCATCTCAACAGTTTTCTCTCCCTGAAAGAGGGGCTGTGCCTGTCATTGGGGGCCTGCACGGATGTTCAGTCTTTGCTTGCTCAAGCGCCAGGAACTAAACCATGGATCTTCAATGTCTTGAGCAGGGCATTTAGAG
The DNA here is from genome assembly GCA_905231905.1 of Symbiodinium pilosum. NCBI lineage: Eukaryota > Dinophyceae > Suessiales > Symbiodiniaceae > Symbiodinium > Symbiodinium pilosum. The sequence goes on from CAJNIZ010013436.1 coordinate 23,542, forward strand.
CAACTAAAGGTCTGAACGCGCCCAAGGGTTTTCGTGGTACTGCCGTGCGCTTACAGTTCTTGAGTGGCATGGGTCTCTGGTCAGATTTTCGGGCGTTGTAGCTTGAAGAAGTTTAGTCATCGGAGGCGATTCAACTTCATAAGCCAGAGCATTCGGATTCCGGCACCCTGAGAAGAATTCCACTTAGCAGCCCTTGCCCCCTTATCCTAGCGGTCTAGCGTTTAGGTTGCTTAGTGTCCAGGGCTTAGGTCCCCACACCCGCACAGAAGTCACTAGATCCCACCTCTCAACCGCGTAATCTTGAATTTAGTCCTGAGCAAAGCACGGATCACAATGACTTAGTTTACAACCTACTCGTCCATTGAGGTAAACCGAACGAGGTCGTACAAGTGCGGCTAAAGGCAGTACAACGACTTGTAGGTCCCATTCCAAGCCCCGTACTAAGCCCGTCGAAGCCTCCCGGTAGATGCAGTTGCCCCGAATTCCGAACCCAAATCCAATCGCTCCCTGAAGCAAAACATGGCCCCCAACTACAAAGCTGTCTGTTCGCACAGTTCACTCCAAACGCAAAGGAGTCCCAGGAAGATCCCAACCAGGCAGACCCATGCAGCATTTGTCATGTGCGGGATTTCCATAAACAGCAGGAAGCTCAACATGGACCCACTGGTTTCATGGATTACTCTAGGGATCCAAGTATACAAATGATATGGAAACTGGGGTTATATAGGGTTGTATAGAGATTCAAGTATACAAAGTATACTCCACTTAGTTTTGGAAGCGCGCCATGTCTCTTCACAGATTGGTGGATTTGCGCGTAATGTGTCGAAGTTGAATTGAACGGCGTAGGATCGGACTTAAGATTGAAGAAGAAGAAGTAGCCATTCGCAGGTGTTGCAGGTTGCGGGCTTTCAGGCGTGGGGTCTTTCAGGCCTTTGAGAATCAACATTTTGTCGTACCAAGGGGTGATGGACTTCCGGAGTGAGGTTACGCAGAGCTCCCAGGGATAGGGTAGATATTGACTTGTTGAAGTTCCCCATGGAATCCTGATCAGGGACCTCCATAATCCCTCACCTTTGACAAACCTCCATGTTTCGCATCAGAGGGTCGTGAACAACTCACCCACATAAACCATCCTAAGCCCCAGAAAATACTCAACCACCCAAACCCCTAAACAACCCTAAACGCTGAAACGTGTGGCTCAGTGTTCAAGATGGTCCTTAGTGGCCCTGAGGAAATCCTGCTTGGGACTCCAGAGCTGGGCCTGGGGCAATAGAAATTTTGGCATAGCTTTTATGCACCCTGGCCAGTCCCTTACATCCCTTTAAAGGGTATCCCGAAATACAGGGGTCCATTCAGACCCAAGCTTCTATTCTGGTTTGGTCCTTCTGTTTCTGTTCAACTATTCTGACCATTCAAGTGTCCAGGGCTTGGATTTTTTTGGAAGACTACCAAAGGATAACGAGCTACCAAGCTTGACCTAACCCCTGCTGCTTTCATGATGGTATGTGTACCTTCGCGAAGCACTCAGGACGTTTTGCGGTTATGAGGCCGCTCCAGAACAGTGGAGGTAGACCTTTCAGGCCCCGTAGTTTTGTATTTAGGCTTCGCTGGAAAATATAAGTCAAAGGTAGAACAACAGTATAGGATCACGCGCGGATTGGATATTGAACTGCATGGGTGTTTTGTGGAAATTCGACCCCAAACCCCAAAAGCGACAAACCCCTGAACTCCAAGTCCCTGAGCCCCTACAGCGAGTAGTCACTTTGCCCATCATACACCGTTTAGGGTTTAGGTGTTTAGGGTTTAGGGGAAGACACCCCGCCGCATCTAAATGTCGAGGTCTTCCTCTACAGTATTTTGGAGTGAATGCTTGATGGAAGCTAAAGTGCTCGGGTGCATGATGCCGCCTGTTTCCCGTTGGGGGGGTTGGGGGCAGGGAGCAGCACATCAAGACAGCCTACATAATTTGCATTTATGCTTCTGAAAACCTGGTCAAATTATTTGTATGCGCTAAACCCTAAACCCCAATGCGCTTGTCCATTCTTGCCTACGAATGCCTAAATTTAGGCCCTTGTCACATATCCCTCAGCTCTAAGCCCCTAAACCCTAGCCCTAACCCTAAACCCTAAACCCCAACCCTACTTGCTTTTCCATTCTTACCTCCTAATCCCTATATTTAGGCCCCTGTATTCTTCATCCCGACCGCCAGGATGGAGCTGGTCCCGGAGACGCTGGGAGCCTGGCTGGGGTTAAAGGGTAGGATATTGGTTCTATAGGGATATATAGGGATATATAGGGATATATAGGGATAAATAAGGTTTAGGGATTAGGGTTTAGGGTTTGCCCAAATTAGGGGTACCTTCTTAGAGGATCCCTATAATAAGGACTACAGTATATTGGGGTCTATATTGGGGTCTCTAATTTTGGGAAACTACCATATTGCCCCCACCCTTAGGGGCTTAGGGTTTGGACACTCGGGCCCAATTAAGGTTTAGTGTTTAGGGTTTAGCGGTTATTTTGCCCCTGGTAAGCAGGGATAAATGGAGAAATGGAAAGGAACATCCTAAAGGGCAAGTGACTCCTAGTTTGCCGACACCCCGCCTAGCCCAAATCCGAAGACCCAACTAAACCTACTGTTTAAGGTTTAGGTTTAGGGTTTAAGGACTAGGGCGAAGACCCAACTAAACCTACTGGTGGTCGTGAATAAGGGAGTATATGTAGGGTTAGGGTTTAGCTTAGTAGGGAATAATGGACTATCATCATTCCCCCAAAGCCCTAAACCCTCATCCATATATAACCCTCATGTAATCCGTATATATATATATATGGTTGGTTGTCGAAATTATGGCCAATTTTTGGGGTCCCTATTATAATACGGCGCCTAATATTTAGGGTACCCCAAAAGGGACCATAATTTTGACAACCACCCATATATTATATTCCCTTTTTCCTTGCTCACCCCTAGTAAGTTCAATCGCAAGGCGCATGGCTATCCTGGATATTCCTGGCGAGAGGCAGGCTTTTGCATCAAGAACTTTTGGGGGTTTCCCAAAATTAGGGGCACCTTTTTGGGGATCCTTATAATCAGGATTGTAATTTTTTGAGGGGTTTATATTGGTTCCCCCTGTTTCGGGGAACCACCATATTTACGGCTTTTGAATATTGACCTGGTAAACTCCCACATGCCCCAAGGTGCTGGCCTGATTGTCCAGGAGTCTATGTTTTAAAGGAGCGCACAGGGCTTTGCCTGCTGAAAAGTGGGGCTTGCGGGCTTGCATCAAAATCGCAAAATCTCTGGATCATCTCTACCAACTTTCCTTGAAGGATTTGCATATTAAAGGCCACAGGGCAAAGTTTAGTCATATTCGCTTATAGAATCTAAATAGAGGTGATATATTACGCTTTTCAGATATACTGCAAAACTTCACGCTAATAGCGTAGCCTTAAACGAAGCACTTTGGTTTGCGCACTAGGTTTAGGTTATCCGGCTCTCCTAGGCCAGCTTCCGCGCTGCAATTACGGCCTCCTTACCTTCCAGTTTGTTGTTTCCTTTCGTAGCTTCAGGTTCTTGACTCGGGGGTTTCCCAAAATTAGGGTGTATCTTTTTCGGGGTCCCAATAATAAGGACTATAGTATATTAGCGTCTATATTGGGGGTTCCCCTATTTTGGGAAACTACCACTCTCCATTGCTAGACAGGGTGTCCTCCTGGGTCGTTTGCTGGAGTAGGCTGTTCCGGCGTTCTACCTACAAGGGTTGCTCCTGCTGTCCGGATCTGTCTGAGGTTGGCAGGCTTTACGTGCAAGATGATGGCGCGCGAACCCTCTAGCAAGAACATTTGATCATCTAGGCTGTGTCCTCAAGAATCATCTGCGAGAAGCCTATCTATCGAAAGAAGCTAAGCCAAAAACACACACACACACACACAGAGAGCTGAAGAACACTCTTGCCAGACTCTTTGCCGATTCCCTGGGCTGCTACAGCCTTGCGCCCAGTGATGACGGTGGACGTAGGCAGACCTGGTTACGTAAAATGACTGGAACACAATGTAGGGACTGATTGGGTTAGTAACATGCCATTTATCTAGCCAAAGTTGCATAAGTTCACCGCCTCTCCGTGGCTGTGTGTAAAGCTATCCACTTGTTCCGCTGTTTGGCGCGTTGAAATCTACCAGCTGGTATCAATATACTGTACGCCATAGGCTATCTCTTGGGATCCAGTGTTGAAGTCTGAAGTATGGGGGGTTCGCGAGAATTATTGTTGTGTGGCCGGGCTTAGGTTTTTGTTCTGTGCTTTATCGTTTTTTACGCAAGAAAGCAGTCGTGGAGTAATGCACCGAAGCATGCGGCCAGTTCTCGGAATCAGGGTCTCTGATCTACTCCCAGCATACTCTAGGGGGCTTCAGTAATTGCCGATATAATGGCTTTAGAGTCCTTATGTAATTACCGTAGAGTAATTACCTCAAATAGGCCTTGACATGATATTGGCAATTATTCAGCCTTAGCCCTAAACACTAAACCTTAAACCTTAACTTTGAGGAACCCTGATCTGGAGACCAACCATTCACTTGAGGCTTTAGCGGCGTATAACCTAAATTCTGCCCCACACGGTTAAGTGTTTAGGGTTTAGGGTTTCGGTGGGCCTTGAAGCCGTTGTAGGATTCAGGGTTGAGGGTTTTCGTAAAACGTTACACTGAGCCCAATCCCTGAGCCTCTAGACTTACTTGCTGTTAGTAGGGAATGGGGAAGATCCCTGTGGTGACATGTCATCCCCAATAACATAGTAGTTTGCAATGCATTGTCCAGTAAAGCGCGCGCTTGCCATTTCATATCCCATTTGTTTTTCATTCCCTACTAACAGCCAGCCCCGGAAGCCTCGACAGCAGCATCCATTCTCTTCGCCATTAACCCTAAGCCCTAAACCCATCTCCACCGCACATCCCTCCAACCCTATAGCCCTTAAGGCTGTATCCCTTAGCTGCAGCCAGCGAAGCGGGATTAGAGGCCAGGCCAGTGGGTCTACCACAATTCGGGAGTCTTCTGGGGGCTTTAGCGTGTAGAGGGTTTGTTTATAGGGTTTATAGGGGTTATCTCTTTTTTAAACTATGCGTTTTTTTACATTTTTGTTTGTGGGGTGCATAGGGGTTGTAGAGGTTCGAGCCCAGAAATGAGATACCTATCTTTAGCACCTTTGGCTTAGTCTTTTGGGGTTTCGCCTGAACCCTAATCAAGCCTTACCAAAACCCAAGACTTTCACTGTTCAGTGAAGGGGAGTTGGGTCAACCTGGCAAGTGTAAACTGCAGTGCGGGGGCCTATAGTCCCCATCAAGTAGATAGACTATGGGGTATGTGGGGATCTTATTATTTTATACCCAATGCCATATTCTCTCTACTTAAGGGGGACTATAAATAGGTACCAGTCTAAAGCTTCTAGTTCTAGCTTCCTCAGAATTATACTTCGAATAGACCTCAAGATGATACCGTTGATGGAGGAAATCTTGCACCACTTTAAGTCCCTAAAGTCCTACGAATTACAGTAGTTTAGGGCCCCTAGGTGTTGCAAGATTTCATCCATCAACAGTATTAGGCCCCTGGAGTGCTTAGTTAGAACTGGTTGCCAGCAGTGTACTTGTAATTCGAGCTTTCTCCGGAAGACCTGCGCTGCATCCCCCGAAAAAGTATGCAAATCCTTCAGATCCCCGGGCAGTTGGTTTCTACATTGTTGAGAGGTGCATTCCAAACGCTTTGGTTCCAAGGAATATGATAGTAGTGTAGTTTCGAGCTTATTCTCCATTATCCGTACATAACCCTTATATAGCCCCTATATGGGGCCTAGATCTAGGATAGTGGTTGGGGGGCAGCTTTCTTTCGTTTACATGCGGAGCTTGTGCAACTCAGGACTCAGGGGACTCATGCTCTCATTGGGAGTTTTGCGGCATGTCCGGAAGATGGGTTCGAGTTCTGAGCATGTTCAGGTTAAGGGTTCAGGGCTTATAGCTTCTAGGAGTTGTATGCACGGCCTATCGAAGACTACCCACCTGTAAGCAAGCTTCCCGTAATGGGCGTCTAGGTTACTATACCCAGCCTCCCCCAAAGAACCACCGAACCTCGACTAAAGCTCTGGAGCTCAGATTTAGTGATCCGTCAGAATGCTCGCTTGAATTTGTGATTTCCTGATACTCATGCCTTCTACACCAAGCTGCGCTTTTGTTGAAGAGAGCTATTCACGTTTCAAGTAAAACACATCCTGCAACAATGACCACAATTTGGAATACTATCCTGAAACCTTATGCCTTACCCAGCCCCCGCTAAAGGATCCAAAAAATGGAACCCCACCAATACGAACCCATTACTACATTGGGGGAACAGGGGGATTATTAGGGGATTCCATTTTTTGGATCCTTTAGGGGGTCTGGGTACTTGGCCCAATCACTGCCCTCACCTTCGACGCGAGAAGGATCCTGCGTCAGACGTGGGTGGAGGCACTTCTGGGATAGGCTGTGCAGCCAAGTAAAGTTAGGGTACTGCCCCCACTTTATAGCATTTGGATGATATTCATAATACTTACTGTGACTCCTAATATAGGCTGGTACCGTGCGGGGGCAGTACCCAAAGTAAAGTAGTAATTGAACATGTTCCTCCCAGTCCAGTACAGGATTTGGAGGTTTTTGTCAATAGGTGTGGGGCATCTCTGGGGGGTACCCACAGTGGAGTGCATCTGGCACTTCCTGTAAGGCGGCGTACTTGCATCCATTAATATCTTGTGTATTATAACGAGAATGCAAGGGGACCACACCACCATTAGTTTGTCTTGCTTAAATCGATTGAGAGGCCTATGTATGGGTCATACACTGATTGCCATTGTCATTCCGAGTCTTGACTCCGATCTTGAATCTTTTGAAGTTACCGGGGTGTGGGGGCTCCCCTGAGTTATAGGTGTTTGGTGCCGCTTGTAGTTTCACGGGTTAGAAACTGCAGGATCCGAAGCATGAAGCACGCGAAATGAACACCACTATTCTGATGGGTGTTTCCAAAGACAGGGTTCACTTTGTGACCCTTGTAATGCCGTTAGTCTCACTTTCACGTCTAAAGGGGGGGCCCTCATTCTTGGAAATGCCCCGAAGTACCAATACACTTCCCTGTGGCTCTTGTTACGTCGATGTGTACTTGTGGGTCAGGCAAAAGTCCTTCTAGGGATCCGCCGTGATTCTTTCAGATTATAATGGGTGACAGCCTGCTAGGATATGTTAATGGTATGTACAGTACAGCTTATGCGAAGTAGGCTTGAGAATTGAAACTGCTTGCTTCAGTCTTACAGCCCTTTTCAACCCCCTTTAGGATGAGGGTGAACAGAATTGTGGGAGCATGCAGGGGCAGCTTTTTCAAATACATCCGGGTACTAATACTTGGAGGGTCAGGGGGACTTCGTAAGTAGGTTAATAATAGGGATAATCGGTGTTACCATATGGCTTATAGGGGTCATTGAGGTACCTACTAAGTCCCCCTGACCCCAAAAATAGTCTCTGTGACCCCGCCCCCGTGAAGCTGGCATATGATTCCGAACTGTGGGCCGACAGTTTGATATGAGCTATAGAAGCGGGGTTACAAAGGGGATTATATAGGGGATTATTCTAGTGGTTACTAAGGGGATACCAGAAGTCTAGACGATAGCTGATATTATGATTCAGCTCTCGGGGGCGGGGGGAGGGGGGCGGATTCTTTGCGCCCAAGATGCCGTCTCCACAGAAATGCCACGAACACAAGAAGCGCTTCATCCTGGAAGCTAACTCGGAAAACACCCAAGCCGCTAAGAAGGTTATAACCTAGATCCCCTATGGTTACTATTTCTATTGAAGATAACACGATTGCTTTGTAATATGCCGACCTAGCCAAGAAGCCAGATGATGTCAGGCCGAGCCCTCACCTGCAGGGAAAGTAGGACAGGATCATCTGTAGTTACCAGCAATGAAGAACTAAATGTCAAAGGAAGTGGATACCAGGGCCCCAAGAGGATGGTAATGGGATATGTGGAGTTGTTGTGCCCCAATAATGGAGAATCAAAAGGAGAATGAGCTGGAAAGAGAGTTTACAGAGTGTATACTGTAGGGGTAATGGTGTCGGATATTGTCGCTGGTGGTTTGGGGCGCCTCCCAAAAACCCCTGATGATCCTATGCATGTTGTGATGCAGGTTGGAGCTGACATGGAAAAGGCCCTGACCATACATGACAATGTGACTCAACATGTAGCGGTGTGTTGGGACAGGCGCCCTCGACGGGTTGGAAGGAAACGAGGACCCGCTCATGTTGGCAGAGTGGGATTTCTCAAAATCATGGGTCTCTTTGGTGGAGGTTTCTATAAATGGGTGGTAGTATGTTACATAGGAGTACACAAGCCTGAAATATGAGAAATGGATAGATAGTTTCTGGATCGAAGTGTTTACTCAAAGTTAGAGGGTTTCTGTCTGCCTGCCGCAGTAGATAAACAGCAAAACTCCCTTGCTCTGCTCACAGCAGCCCAAGCGTAACCGAGGTCTTGCCAAATCCGAAACACGCCTTGGATCCCAAGCAACGCATGTATTGGCATACCGCTCGACACCTGAAACTTTAAAGCCTGCACCCCCACTAAACCCTAAACCCCAAAACCTTAACTTACAACTCTCAGCCCCCAACCTTCAACTTCATCAAAACTGGAACTCTAAAGTCTCGCCTGCAAATCCGAGCCCAAAGCTTACTGAGGGCCAGTAGGGAATAAGGGAATACCGTATATGGGTATTATACTCCTTTACTCTCTCCTAACCACCAGGAAGAACCCTAAACCCTAAACCACTAAACAATTAACCCTAAACCCCTAAACCCTAAACCCCTAAACCCTAAACCCCTAACCCTAAACCCTAAACCCAGGAGTACCTGAATGGTCACCCCAGCTCGTCGTCCCAGGGCCTTCAGCCGCCTCGGCGCAGTTTGGGATGTTGTCTGCATGCACGGTGTTTGGGTTATATATATATATATATGTATATATATATATAGAGGGAGAATGGAAAGGAGCATGAGAACTACTATTCAGAGTTTAGGGTTTAGGGTTGGGGGTTCGGGGCTAAGGTAAACTTGCTTATTCACATTTCAACCTTGAGACTCATTGAGGCCTCAAGTTAGACAAGACGAGCTATGGAGAATTTCTGCTGTAAGGTTCATTCAGGGCAGTCACGCATGAGACTGCAAACAAGTGCGCTTGAAACCCAGTAGGAAATCTTGAGCCTTGAGCCCAGCACCGCAGCTGATCAAGCCAGCCCAAGCCAGCCTTCACATTCAGCATGAACCCTAAACCCTAAACCCTAAACCCTGCAAGTTGAAAACTGCACTTCCCAAACCCCGACGTCTGAACCCCCCAACCCCTCCAGTGCTTCAAGACTTGTAGAACCACAAGGTCCGCTTAATTTTGCTTGTTCTTTTCCATGTGTTTCTAAGCCTTTTTTTTCATTACCAAAGCTCTCTCGATATTCTACGTCCCCCCAACTTGATGCCATTATGAAATGGCAAAGTAAGGACCCAGACAATTGGACTCGGGGTTTTATAGGTTTCCCTTCTACGCCTAGGTTCCCCGTGGTTAGCATTTTTTGCGGATAACTGGTAGGCTATTTGGGATTACTTTAGGGGGAACAAAAGGGTAGTCAGGGAATTTAGAGCTTCAGAGGAGGAGCTATAGATACTCTTCCTGGCCGTGCAGTTGTCTACAGTAGCTTATAGCATGCTACGTCATCCCACCCAAGTTTTGCACAATAGCCACAAAAGAATGTTCATGTTGAGCCCTGACCTGACCTCCTACATAACCGTTTAAAGGGGTTGCGTGGGGATAGAGGGGATATATACAAGGGATGTATAGGGTTTAGGGTACAAAGATCTCCCAAAGTCAGAATAGCCCTTAACCCCAAGTAGTGGCTATATAGGCAATTATTTTGGACAGTTGCAAGGTTCCCAGGTGAAGCCTAATTCAACGGTTTTGAGCCCTAAACCTTGAAACCTAATCCTAAACCTTAAATGAGTACTATCTTATTTGGGGATACTATGGTACCCAATATAGAGTAAGATTATATCCTCCTTTTGGTTATAGTAACTTATTTAAGGAATATTATCTTACTGGGTTGAACCACCAAAAAAGCATTATTCAAATGGTACAGTAGCCTCCATTTTCCCTTCCATTCCTAGACCGTAAAACTTGAACCCCAGAACCCCAACCTCAAAACCAATAGGCCAAACCCTAAGTCTCACACGGTTTAGGGTTTAGGGTTTAGGGTTTAAGGGTTTAGGGTTTAAGGGTTTAGGGTTTAGGGTTTAAGGGTTTAGGGTTTAAGGGTTTAGGGTTTAGGGTTTAAGTCCTGCACCCATACCCTAAACCGTATTCCTCCACAGGCCCTGCAAGTAGGGCAGCATTTGAAGTGCCAGGCCCCAACCTACGGCTTCTGAGACTCAGTCAGAGCTTGGGCCTCATGAGTGGGTTTAGGTTTTAGGGTTTAGGAATTAGGATTTTGGGTAGAGGGTTTAGGGTTTTTAGGGTTTAGGATTTGAGGTTCAGGCTTCAGGGTTCAGGGTTTAGGGTCGATGGATGGGCCAATGAGAATCCAAAAGAACACTAAAATGAACAATGAAATAGAAACTGGTTGTTTTACAGGCATGTATATTGGATGGTCAAGAAAGTTATGGTAACCCCTACCTCAAATAAGGAGTCTCTGACTATCATGTGATTCTTCTAGCGTCCTTACAAGGGTGTGGTTTCCTGAATCCTCTTGTTACGAGCTTCAAAGCAGTCGAGCGCTTTCAGGGATTCGGTTTGCTGGGTTCTCTTAGTTTTTAGGTTCAGGATTTTAGGGCTCGGGTTTAGGGTTTAGGGTGAGGATGTTGAGGTTCAGGGTCAGGTGTTTGGTGCCATTTTGGGGCTTAGGGCGAATAAAGCCCAAGACTTGCCTTACGCCCAGCAGAACTTCAGGCTAAGGCACCTTATTATATATATATATGTATATATATATATAGAGACTATCTGTCTATGAAACCCTAAAACAGAAGGTTTTGTGGCGCCTAAGGCAAGCACCACATCCTAAACCTTATGTTTGCCTGAGGCATCGGACTGCACAAGCCACAGAGACCTCTCCAGCGCCTGCCAAGACGCCGAGGAGCCTTACCCTGTGAACCGCTTGAGGGCTTAGGGTTTAGAGGTTTAGGGTTTAGGGTTTAGGGCGACCTTAGGATTTAGGGTCTTAGGGTTTGGAGGTTTTAGGGTTCAGGGCTTTGGCGTTTTTAGGGCTAAGGGACTTTTGGGAGGCTATACTATACCCAGGAGCTCAATGAATACTTGGAAGTGAATTGTTAGGAACTTGCAGTGAGGGTTAGGTTGCTTGTGGGGGTTTTCAGGGAGGCTGAATTTGTCGATCCATGAGGGGAGTATCTATGACCATTTCCTTGTGGATTCTGATTCAGACATCTAGGTTCGCAAGAGTAGGATGAATCTCATGAGCTTTTCGAAGGGAAGATAGCCAATCATCGAACCCCAGTCCCCAATGTTCTTGAGCCCTTGACTAGAAGGCCTGCAGAATAACAGTGGAACCTACACAATCATTGAGAATCTCATGCTGGAGATGGCCCTTCTGTGCTTGTAGTCTATGTGGAACATGAATCCACAAAGGCTCACTTCCTGTAGGATTACGGCAGCCATGAGAAGGAAGGCAGCAAAACCAATAGATCTACAAGTTGCAAATGTCGTCAGCGCGGAGCCCTCGGGGGCATTCACTTCAGCAATGACATCCCATGCAACAAGATTGCCTAAGCCCTAAACCTTGAACCTTCAACAAAGGTTGTATGGGGTGCTTAACCAAAATTCGGTGCATTTTTTGATGGGGGGGGTCCCTACAAGAAGAAGGATTAGAGCATTTGGGGTCTGCATTGGGGTCTCTCTATCTGGGGAAACTGCTATGTTGCTACGCGTCCCACAAAGTTGCGCCTCCTTTGTGGTAGGACGGCTCCAGAGACTGCGAAGGCAGCCGACCTTCGGGGTGAAGGGTTCAGGCTTCAGGATTTAGGGGTTAGGATTCATGTGGTGGGGGGTGTGGTGCTATGCCAAGGTATTACAAGCAGAACAAATTCAACGAGGAAATCTAATATCACGTGTAGGCGCGTAGCGAAGGGATGATTGATCAATGGTTTGGCTTCAGCTTGGGAAACCCTAAACCCTAAACCGAGTCCAGGGGTTTGGTTTGACTTTGGGTGTGGCATTGGGGCTCCAGCAATCAGAAGACATAGTCGGTTCAGGGCTTGGAGCTTCATGGGTTTAGGGTTTAGGGCATTCATGACCATCTATGATTCATATTCCTGACTAGAACACCCAACATAAACCTAGTTCCCATTTGATCCCCTAAGCCCAAAGCCCTAAACCCTACACCACCTTCCACCAGAGGTGAATGCAGAGGAGTTTGAAGGCTTCAATTTGCTTTCGACCCCCCACGACCCGCCAGACCTCATAAGGAATGGCAGGTTTAGGAGTTCGAGTTTAGGGGTGGGATACTGCCGCCACCCATACGGGTTTAGGGATTAGGGTTTAAGGTTTGGGGATGAGAGATTAGGGTTTAGGCTTAGGGCTTTGGGTTTAGGGCTTTAGATTTTGGATGTTCAACTGGTCAGCTGGATACATTGTGTCCTGTGAATCTAACGGATGGTTGGCATGACACTACGTAATTTCCAAGATGGTCAGCAAGTCAAGAAGAGGCTACCCAGCAGCGACATTCTAGTCCTGGTACTTCATATGATGGACCTTAATCCACTATAGCACCATACTTCCCAAGGTTGAGGGTACTTAGGGTCATGCAGGACTGGTTTAAATCAGCCATAGGGAACTTCGGAAACAATCTCTCTAGGAGCGGTACAGGTCGTGCGTAGACTTCCCTTGGGATACTCCCATGATCCATTCCCTCAATTCCTGCGGAATTGATAAGTAACACTATATGTATATACACATGCACGTACATATGTGTGTATATATACATATAACCTTACAAGCCCGGTGTAGTTTCAGTATCATGCCACTCCAAACTTTATTTAGTTTTTTGTCGCTTGCAAGACTGCACAGCAGGGATATGTTCAACGTCCAAGCCGTTGGACTCGTGAGGCGCGGTCAGTGCCGCCTAGCGACACCTCAGGCGGGTGGGTAGGGTTTAGAAGTTTAGGGTTTCCGGGTGATAGTTTCCAAGATTTAGGGTTCCCATTATACCCGGCCAACCTACCATAATCCCCATAATTAGAGGCATCCCCAAAAGGGACCCTAGCTTTTGGAAGCCTTCAAGGACTCCAAATGCTAGGGTTGGATGGAGGAAATTTTGCCACGCAGAATGCCCCAAATGCTGCAGTTGCCGGGGTGTGGGCTGTGTAGGGTATTTCCCTTCATCCATAGAAGCACCCCCCCCCCCACCCCGAATCGTAAATAGCCCCATATATTTGGGCTAGGCTACCGCAGGGGTTATGGTGGTGGAAGAAAGAAGCCACATGAGCTGTAGTCTAAGCTCCTTGTATACTCCTTGCTAACCTCTGTAATAATCCCCTGTATAAAAATCCCCTATATAGCCCCCTTAGCCCCCTGTATGGAGTTTAGACTACAGCTCGCATAACATTAGGGCATATTAGGGCAAGGGAGCACTGACTTCCTCTTCGCATACTCTTCATAGTTGTCCTGAAAAGGTTGAAACAGTAATCAAAGGGCGACCTGTATTATAGCAGGATGCTGATTTCAGCGTTCATTCCACCAGAAAACCCTACCAGAAGCATTATTCTTGCAAATAATTTCCCCTTAATATTGAAAACCTTCCCCCCCCTCCCCCAAATAGTAAAAACCCCCAACATATTACAGTATACCACAATTGAATATTAGGGTGTGGGTGGTTCTAGTATTTGGGGGAGGTGATCAGCAGCTTTTATTTTCGGCTTCGGGCCGGTAGGCTGAGTTTCAACCCACTGCCCATAAGACCAGAAGCCGCATCCGAGCTCTCAGGGCGGTGCATTTGGAGTTGGGAACCGGTTTCGGTTTAGAGTTTGTTTGGTCCACTCCTTCTGATGATCGTCCCCACTTTGGAGTTTAGGGCCGTTTTAAGATTACGTTATTTGGGGTGAGGGTTTGAAGTTATGGTTGCGGGTTGGGTGCTCGCGTTTCAGTGAGTTTAGTGTGTAGGGGTTTTAAAGCTCGGGGCCTCAAATTCTCCACTGGGGTTACCATGTCGTTTTCTGAAGCCAAAAGCCAAAAAGCCTTGACATGGTGCGGCTACCCCAGCAAATCCTTAACCCTCAAACCTTACACCGTAAACCCTCTGTTTGGTTCTGCATTGGCAAGGAGTGGCCTGAAGCAAGCGGCCCTGAGAGGATGTAAGCCTTAGGATAGATGTCCGCAAGACATGTTGAAGGGGCAGCCAACATTGCCTCAAACCCTGCACCCAAGTCCTTTATCGAGTTGCAGGTCCCTCAGTGCCTGCTACACCGACTACGGATCAGGCCAAGCCCACCCAGGGAGTTCGCAGGGACATTTTGGAGCAGGATTTGGATTGTAGGCCTGCGGCCTTAGGATTTCAGGGTTTGGATTGGTGGGCTAAACCCCACTAAACCCTAAACCCTAAATCCTGAACTGTAGGAGTTTGTAGTTTGGGATAGAAGTTTCAGCTTCAGTGAACTTCAAACCCATAGGTCCTTGACCCAGCGGCCAGCATTGTGGATTTAGGGTTTAGGGTTGGGGACTCTAGATTAGCTTGCGACAATCTGCTTGTCAAGCTACGTTTGCGAAGCCAATCTTGATTTGGAACGTGAAGCATACGGACACAGAACATCATGACACAGAGCTTGCACAACAATCCCACTGGCTAGCCCAAATTTTCAAAAGCCCCAATCTCTATAAACCACCATGTCATTCCAGGTTCCATTTATCCATGTTGTTATCCATGTTGTTCTCCTTTATTGAGGTAATACCCGTATATATTTCCCTATATACCCTCCCTAAACGCTAAACCCCATTCCCTTTTAAAGGGACTCAGGGCTGCCATTTCATTATCCATATTTTTTTTTCCTTTGATTCTTGTGGAGTTCGGCTTGAAGGAGGACGTAATGCAGGAGCCTTAATAAGTTGGGTAGAGCTTAAGGGTTTAAGGATTTAGAGCTTAAGGGTGTAGGGTTCGGGGTTTAGGGAGTTACCAATATTCGTTTAGGGTTCGGGAGTTACCAAGATCAGTGTGAGGTCTGCTTGAGGTACCTTATACCATTACTATACAAAGATATACAAGGCACCTGGGACCATAATACTGGTTGTTATTCAGGCTTCACTTTACTGAGTGGCGTCTTTAATCAGGCCACTTTAAAATCTATTCGTGCACGTGTTGTTGCGCTCCATGTTCTTGTCCATTTGATTCTCCATGATGGCAGCTTAACCTCCATTGTACAACCCCTGCATGTCGTAATATAGTCCCCAAAACCACCATCCAAAGTTAAAAGCTTTAAAAGCCATAGTTTTCATATACACCCTTAGCAGCAAACCAGAACAACTGGGCGAAAGAGCCGGACATAAACCCTAAACCCTAAATCCATATCTCGGGCGGACCGCAGCTATTGACCCTCCGAAGGCATCTCCTCAAGCTCCTTCCCAAATTCTGTAGGGTCTAGGGTTTAGGGTTTGGGATAGGAGTATACAGGACTATACAGGGTTATTAAGGTCACATAGGGGAATTATGTAGGGTTTAGCAATTCCAGGAACTCAGACTCCTCATCCTTCGGGTTCAGGGTTGTAGGGCTTTAGTAAGGTTTAGGGTGTAGGGTCTGGGAAGAGGATATTACAGGACAATAAAAGGGTTATCCAGGTTATATACGGTAACGTAGTAGGGGTTGTCTAGGACCCTTAACATGATTTCACAAGCCTGCAAACTGGCACCTGTATGCGGCTAGTGGTGCTTGATGGAAAATGCAACCCAACAAAGAGGAGCGTCCTTTGGCTTTATAAGAAAGGTTACATTTGGCTTTGTGTTCTTTCTTAACTACCCAGAGATTTCTTGCATATGCGGAACATTTCGCATAATCCCTTCCCCCTAACACTGAACCCCCCTCCTAATCTTAAATAATTACATACTGCCAATAAATTGCAATATCCCACAATGGGGAGTATTCAATATTAGGGGGGGGGGCTAATATTAGGGGAAGGGATTACTGTCACACGAAGAGCTGTCTGCTATTTGGGTTTGCTGGCCGAGGAAGATAGAAGAGTGTTAACCCCCTCAACACCAGGATCGCAATTTTGAGGTCTCGATTGAGATGAAGCAACAAAACCCTTAACGGCCCTTACCCGTACCCCGTACCCTGCAAAAATGGCAGTTGGCCCAATCTCAATCACCTCTCAAATTTTTCATAACACGCCAAATAGGGCTCCGCTAGCAATCATATGACCATAGCAGGATTCCGGTTTTGGCTTGGGTTGGGATCACCCAAATCCTCTTACTACAAGCCCAGAATATGCTTATATGATGCCTGTGTAAGCCCTGTATAATCCCCTGCGACCTGATGATAGAAAATGTTGATGGGTGGGGTTACCCAAATTATCTTAGTAAACTCATCTGGCAAAACTCGAGGTGCCAGGGCGTCGAATGGAAGCCATGGACCCAGCAATTTTCGAGTTTCTCAAGATCACACCAATAGAATCCTCAGTCGAGACTGCCATAATCCTCTTGTAACCCATGAATATATATATATATATACATATAGGTGTGTATATATATATATGCATATGCGTATAAGTGCATATATATATATATACACAAATAGATACTTCCTTTGGGCTCACTAAAGCTGCTTTTTTGAGACACCCTTTCAGGGACAAGGAGCTACTGTAGAGGCCTGACTTCTCAATAGCATGATTACTTTATACTTCTTACCAAACCACAGTATGATTGAACCCACAACCCCTATTCTAAGTAAACACGCCCCTAAAACAGGGTCCAGGATTTGGAGTTCAGTCTTCGGATCAAAGATCGGTTGTCATTTTTTTGGAGTATAGCATTTAACATATGGAATATCATTTTACTTAGTTTAACCATTAGAAATAGCGCTACACGAGCATTTTTGTTACCAGCACAGATTCTAAGCCGTAGCATTCTAAGTCGGGGTGTGTACCTGTAATCAACCCGTATGGCGATTTTAGCTACAAGTCTTCAAGCTACTGCCAACGCCGTCTGGCTCATGAGGCATCAGCTCGTGCAGACAAAAAGCTTAGTCTCAGAGCATCTTCTGCATCAGCACGAGTTTGCAAACGCGGGGGCTCAGCCAAGCCGTAGCCACGCTCACACAAGAACAGGTCAGCAGATCTAGGACAATACGCCAAACACGTCTAAACCAAAGGATATAGCAAATTCTGGCCATCGAAGACAAGATGTTCCACGTACATTCTGCTCCGCTGGGTATATAGACTTGGAGATTCAGGGTTGCTACAACCCAAAGATGCCTGGTACATCTGATCCAATTATACTAAGGAGGGGACTGACAATTTACTATTGTGACTATCATTGCAATATATTATTGGCACTATATTATTACTATGATTATTCTTACTATTACTATCACTATTACTATTACTATTATTACTATGACTATTATTATTGTTACTACAATTATTGTTACTAGTATTACTGTTTGCCTTCATCTCCAGCTCCAATGTTGTCCTTTCTCGCCTGGGCAGAGGCTTTACTTGCTGGTTCTTAGTAGGTAAAGGAATACAATCCGGTTTTAGGGTTTAGGGTCTTTTTTTAGGGTTTGGGGTTTAGTGGAGATTAAGGAATGGAATCCCCACATAATCCCTATATGCGATTTTCCCTTATTCCTACTAAGCACCAGTAAGTTTGCCAGCAAAGCGAGTTCTGTGCTGATGCAAAATAAGACCTGGTGGGGCGACCCTACAATCATCATGTGATAGTCATAAGGTCCTAATTGTGGGGATTGGGGTTACCCGAAACCCTGAGCCCCTACACCCTAAACACTAAACCAAAATCCTGGGAGCTGGGGCTACCAAAATGGTAGTTTCCCAAATTAGGGGTAACCCAACATAGACCTTAATATACTATAGTCTTTATTATGGGGAAACCCGAAAAAGGTACCCCTAAGTTTGGGAAACCCCCAAATCCCTTTATGCAAAGCCCAGGACTTTCTCCGCCGGTCGTATTCGTCCAAGGCCTCGCGAGCAGCATGGTCTCAAATCATAGCATAAAGGTCTAGTTCTAAACTCCTGAAAGGGGGTTTTAGGTATATCCCTTTAAAGGGACCTAGGGTTTCCATTTCTTTTCCATTATCCCTATATAGCCCATTATATAATAATATACCCAAAAAATGAGACTATAACTCACATGGGTCAAGTTCTTGGGGTCCTCTTTGTCGCGCACACTCAGACAAAGCTGACAAGCACAGCCCCCTAAGGCCTCACGAAGCTCGCTGAGGATTGCCTGCGGCTTTAGGGTTTAGGGTTTAGGGTTTAGGGTTTAAGGTTTAGGCTTTAGGTTTTAGGGTTTGGTGTTTAGGGTTCAGGGTTTAGGGTTTAGGGTTTAGGGTTGAGGGTTGAGGGGGCTTCTTTCTGCAGGCGAAGAGGAGAGTGAGGCTATACGTTAGGTGGACACCCCCCCCCCGTAATGGTGAGTATAAGAGACAATAAACATTATAATCGGGTCCTCGTATATTCCTATAAAACCACTGTTACAAGGTGAGAGGTCCCCCGAAGGTATATGATTCATATGCATGCTGTATATACACTGAGCTTAAGCCCAAAATCGGAAACCCCAAAACCATAAACACTACATAGTAGTTTCCATGAAATTTCCAATTCTCCCACGAAAACCCAATATAAGCCACAAAAACCCCAAGACGCTGCTTCCTTCCGATTTTTGTCCTGCGGCCTCTGTCCGAGCGTCTGCGAGCTGCCGCTGCCGCTGGTTCTCATCGAGCTCCGCCCTAACCCCAACCAGGCGGAACAAAATCGTGCAAAGACAAATCTTCATGTGATTATGCGTAGACATGTATATGTATACATACTTTCATCAACAAATTCAACTGAATGAACTACATATATATATATAGACAAATATTCACCTGCGTGTGCACGTGTATAATCGTGCATCAGTATACATGTCCGCAACCATATGCATGTCGCCATGTAGAAGCGCACTATAAGGATCCTATTCAGATACATGGTGGCTTCATGCGAACAATAGAAGCGAAAAGTCCAAAAACACACACACACACAACGGGAATGAAACAACAATACTGATATATGTAGAAAGTGTAGAAGTAATGATAGTAACAACAATAGAGGTAGCAGTAATGAGTAAAACATGAGCTATAACAGTCAGAGTAATAGCAACAAGTAAAAGATGACCAATAGTAAAACTACGGATGCTATGCAAGAATACTCCTGGAACTTGCTTTCGATCTGTGATAACTATAGTCCCCCTTAAGTAGATAGAAGATGGGGTATATGGTGATCTTATTACAATATACTCAAAGCCATATTCTATCTACTTAAGGGGGGACTATATACCCCAAACCCTAAACCCTAAATAGTAGTTTCCATTTCCTTTTCCATTATCCCTATATAACCCCTTTATAACCCATTATAGTAGCTTCCATGTTCTTTTCCATTGACGCTTCATCTCGGGGGTCCTGAAGCCGTTGCAGGTCAAGGCCGTCTGTCTTTGGATTTCCTCTGTCTGGTCAAGGAGCTTCTGATTTTCGGAGCCTCGGCGAAGTCATGAGAGCCAGAGTCCACACTCATAGTATCCCCCAAAATAGCCTCTATAATAGTCCACTCGATAATCCCTGTTTTTACCCCTGCTAAGGAATTTAGACCCTAAACCCTAAACCCTATACCCACTTTGAAGAGTTTAGATTCTGGCACATGGAGGTTTTTGACTTCCTTTTGTTTCCAGGACAATATCCCATTCCTGGGGTTCCATGTTTAACTTTTCTTTCAACGTGAAGATGATGGCTTAGGGTTTAGGGTTTAGGGCTTAGGGTCTAGGGTTCACATGCGGGGCGGAGGGCTTTGTCAACGTCAGTACCCTATTCTAGGTACCACCCATGTTCGGAAACTCGCAGATGAACTCCTGAAGTTGAAAATGTCCATTCACTTATATTCCCCTAAATATCCTGATCTAGAGCATATATAGCCCCTAGATATCCCTTGCTAATTAACCCCAAACCCTAAACCCCAAACCCCACACCCTCAATCCTAAGCCCCAAACCCCAAACCCCAAACCCTCAATCCTAAACCCCAAACCCTAAACCCTAGATATCCCTTGTTCGTTTCTAAGGAAGCCACGCACCTCATCCATGAAGCTGGCGATTTGGTTTGCGGCCTTGTGACGCAGCTCAGGTTTAACAAGGGATATGGTTTAGGGTTTGGGGTTTAGGGCTTGGAGATATCTAGGGGCTATATAAGCTCTATAGAAGGATACATAGGGGTCTGTAACGGAATGGAAAAATGGAAGCTACTGTACTGTATTGTTTGGGGTTCAGGGTTGATGTTACCGCTTATGTAGCCCTCGCATGGACATAGTGTGCCTGAGACTTGCCTTTCGCCCCCCTGGCTCTAGGGTTTAGGGTTTCCCCATGGTCAAAGACATCTGAGACTGTGGCCACATCAAGCCTGAAATGCGGAAGAAACAAGCAAAGGACAAATCGAATGAATAGTTAGTTCTTACTGGCTGTATTCTTAATATCATTACCGTAGTCAACTGTTCAGTCATCATTATCACTGCCATTATCACGATCACTGCTATTGATGTGACAAACCGGCCAGTGACGCCCTATCTGGAGGCTTTCTTTGGTGGCCGTGGTTGCCGCGGCGAATGCCTTGCACAAGAGAAATGCTCCTTGCATTGCTGCCGCTCAGGTTTGGCCCCCACCCACTAGTAGTGACCACAAAGGGTCGTGGCATTTACGTTGTGAAATCCTCGCATATTTTTGTGATGTCACCGTTACTGGATGTGGGCCTTACCCAGGCTGTAATGAGCATTCCATCCCTGCCTTCCGCACAGAGGCAGCCTCGCAAGCATGGACCAGGACGACATATCAAAAAAGCTACTGGTTCTGAAGTAGGGAATACGGGAAAATATTATACAGGGATTATATGAGGAGTATATTCCCTTATTCCCTACTAAGAACCAACAAGAAAAGCTCACAGCGTCTACATTGACATATGTCTGTCCTCGAAGCGAGATTGACCCAACCTCGTGGCACAGCACACCGAGCATTGCACCGCGTCCGCACTAGCCCTAAACCCTAAACTCTAACCCCTAAACCCTAACCCCCCAAAACCCTAAAACTCTAAACCCCAAAACCCTCCCTAAAACGCTGAAACCCTTAGGGCCCTCACCAATCTGCCAGCTCCTGCTGCATGGTCTCTAACCTTGAGCTGCAACTGGACGCTGTTGCCCGAATCTATCGATCTAGGTATCGTCTTTGCCAAAGTAATAGGAAACACCTGTCTATCTATCTATCAATCCAAATCATCGATGCTGTATATATTGTTACTGAGACCGCTATCAAACTTATCAAATGCTATGATCGTGGGACGAGCTTCAAGGGATCCGGCTTCTGACGACTTTCACGCTCATCTTCCAAACCGTAAACCACCTTTGCAAACCAAGTGGTCCCTTCCCTTCCCACAGGCTCAGAAGCAAGGCCCTTGCTGCTTTCAGCTGATCGAACCGGTCTTGAACGTTGCAGATCTCACCAGAGACTTTGGCAATGGCACTTTCGCCTCATGTCGCTCTCAGCACACAACTTCCTTACTGGTGCTTTAGAGACAGTCGGGGCAGTGCGGGAGTGAACATAGGTACCATAACTAGGGGTATCATGTTGGGGGTCCTGATAATACGGATTATAGTAATTTGGGGCCTACATCGGGGTCCCCTTACTTGAGGAAACTACCACATATACCCCCGTAATAGTCCCTATATTCACTCTCCCACTCCCCCTTTAGCACCACTACACAAGTAAGGCGGCTGCTACTCCAGACCTGCTCGCATCGCGGAGCTGAGGCTTGTGAGACGGGGTCTTCACATGAGTTGCAGTCAATATTTCCTACATAATCTAATGGACATGGGATCCTTATTCGGGGCTATATAAGATCCCTTAATGATCCTTACATTGAGCTACAGTCCATACTTCCTACATAACCTAATGGACATGGGCTTCTTACTAGGGATTGCATTAAGGTGTATACTAAACTACAACGGGGTCCCTATGTCCGCTGTTAAGGGTCTATCAATAAGGCATTGACAGTTGCTCAAATGAGTGGCAGGGCGCCTCTTTGGGGTGAGTAGCATTGTTTGCATGTTTCTTGGTGTTTGAGCAACTATGCAAGACCTATCTTCAGCATAGAATACAAGAACCAAAACAGGATACAATCTCACTTTATATCGAGGACTGTAATGTCCATCTTAAAACCCTAAACCCAAAACTCTAAACCTTAAACCCATTTTAGTAGTTTCCATTTTCTATTACCATCATCCTAGTATACCCTTAGTATCCATCCCCCAACTTCATGTTCCAAGCCTGATCCGTAAGGCCATGGTGCTTCAACTCCATGCCAGCCATCTTGGCCTAGGGAGATGGCCATGCCCAAAGCAAAGTTGCGAGGCTACTACTACTGCTCCTTTATTGCCTGGGGTTATATAGGGATAACGGAAAATAAAATGGAAGCCATATTCTGATAGGGTTATTATTGGGAAAATGGAAAATAAAATTGAGACTACTACTGCTACTGCTACTGCTGCTACTACTGCTACTACCACTAATGCTGCAGTACAAGTCAAGCTTGCCTTGGAAAGAACTTGGTGCTGAGACTCATGCCTCTATTTCCGCTTTGAGGGGCGCCAACTGGCAGTCAGTTGTGAGCAACAGGGACGCGGAACAGTCAAAAGAGAGAGATAGAGAGTACGCATGGGGGTTTGTCAAACGTGTGGTCTCTTCTGAGTACCCTAAATATATAGGGGGGCCACAAGGAGATCTGGAAACCTCCACATATGTAGATTGATAAAAGAAAATCAGCGACCAGCAGCACAGCACCCGCACATGAATGCCAAAATCATGCGCTGTGCACCTCTCCAAACTTTTGCTCCAGGCCTAGAGCATGTGGTCTTCACGCCTTTCTCTTCTGCTGCGCTTTGACTCCCGTGCCAGTCTTGGCTCCACGCTTGCGAAGAAGGATTCTTCACAATCAGACTGCAACTTCCTGCCGTTCACGCAGCTGCAGAGGCTTCACCAGTTCCATTTAGTGAGCCATAATCTCAACCCCTTAAGAACCTATAGTACCCCGCTATAGAATCCCCTGTATATCCCCCCTTGAAGGAGCTTGGACCCTAATCCCTAAACCCTTAACTAATTCTAAACCCTATACCCTAAACCTTTTACAACCCCGTAATTCTAAACCCTATACCCTAGACACTCTATACCCCCCTTAAGGAGTTTAGACTATAGCTCCAGTGGCCCTGAAAACATGCAGGAAGGGCCGCAGGTGCTGTAGCTCATGCCTTGCTGCAACTGCGCAGTGACCGCGGAAGACCCCAGAAGCAATAGCAACAGTAATAGTAACAGTAATAGTCATAGTAGGAAGAATACTAAGCATGGTGAGAATAACAATAAAAATAGCAATGATGATTATCCTAATATGATGGTAGTAGTAATAATAAAAATGACAGTAGTAATGGTCGTAATCATCATAACAGTAAGAGTAATACTGGCAATAATTGTAGTAATAGTGTTGACTGAGACGTGCTCCGCAAAGCGTCGAGAGCACGCCGCTGTTGCAAATGCGTCTCTTCCTGCGACGCGCATTTAAAGAGGACAGGCCGAACCACTTGGAGCAGGCAAGCGCTCTAAGTCTCCTTCTGCTTGGACATCATTTTCACCTGCTGTAGCTCAACCTCCACCATGGCGAAGAGCTCTGTAAACGAGCCACGAAATCAACACTGCTAATCCTTCGCCTCATAGCGTTCCACCAGGCTTTCAGTCTCCATGGCCTCTGCACTGACGGACAAACTTCATACCGACTATCCAGTCACCAGCTAGATTCTTGCTCGTGCTGTTAGGTTCTGAGAAGATTCCTGCTGTCTCTCCGCGTTGCTACTCATGTTTCGGGCCACGCTGTTTTCTGGCTTGCCGCCTGTTGGACTCCGGGCGCTTCACACTTTTTGAAATAGATAAGGTAATTTCCCAAAATAGGGGGACCCCAATATACACTCCAACTTTATGAACACCCATTTCTTTGTTGCGAATGGCTCTGCGATGGCCTCATCTGATACTGGTGGTGATCTGGTTTCTGGAAACTGTGTACTTGTACAAAGGTTATAATGGGAGCATGTGCGTGCTGTATCCAGGGTCATATAGGTGACTCTATTGGGGGCTATATGTGTGCGGCATTCTTCCGCCGTCCTTGTTGTCGTCCTTACCGATGTAAGCAGTTCATGTCTCCCAACTACCTGAATCTCCGAACCTGTGGATATGCAAGTGAGTCCTTGCCTTGCGTCTGCTTCTTGCTTCTATGATAACACGAATATTAATAGGTCATAAGAATAGTAGTAATGTTATTAATGATAAATAGTAATAATAGTAATAGTAATAATAAGAAAAAAGCAATGATAGAACAATGCAGGAGAGGCCTGCTTGATGAGAGTGGAATCGAATCTTTCAAGATCCGTACCTTGCTGAAACAAAACAGAGGCACCGCCCGCACAACATCCTGTTATGCCATATTATAATATACTATGAAATACTATGGTATACTAGCTTCCATTTTCTTTCCCATTATCCTCGATCCCAATGTAACTGCAAGTGGCTGAGACAGAGACGAAAGCCATCCATCTTCAGAAGCCCCTCCTGCATGTTTCGGAAAACCTTGGTGGCAAGTCCTGGTGCCATGCAGAAATGTGGATGAATCGGAAAGCTCAGGTGCAAGCATGGTCCATGTCGATGAGCTTCCTAGAGTTGGCCTCACAAGGTGGCATTCTTAGTTCGGGTTTCGGATTTGGGATTTAGGGTTCAGGGTTCAGGGGTTAGGATCTAGGGAGTCTAGAATGTGTCGATGTATGAAAGGTCCGGCAAGTGAAAGAGACGAAGACACCCATCTCAGTTTCCATTTCACTGTCCACTTTCTTTTCCCTTGGTTTATCCGTTCTTGGGGCCATACTGTCCCTATGTATACCCTCATATAATCCATGGAAGGAATATTTTCCCCAAATGTCCCCCAAAACCCTATAGCCTAAACCCTAATCCATGGCAGGAAGCACTTCCACTGATCGATGCCTTGGCCAGATCCCAGAGGCCCTCGATTTGAACCAGCGTCCCGGCGGCTGCCTATCCAGGGTTCACGGTTGGGAAATACAGGGATATATATTAGAAGGACCCCCCACCCTGTAATAGTGGTATAATAGGAATATAAGAGGACCCTAGTATAATCCTTATTATCCGTTATAGTCACTATTATAAGGTGGGGGGTCCACCTAAGATATATAGGAATATTTAGGGTTCGGAGTTTAGGGCTTAGGGCTAGGGTTTCCCAAAACAGGGGGTGCCATTTTTGGGTCCCTATAGCAAGGGTCATAGTATTTTGGGGGTTTATGTTGGGGTCCCCCTTTTTTGGGAAACTACCATCTCATTCCACTTGAAACGAACCCAAAGGCATGCCTCTACATGCGGTTCCATGAGTCGTGTGCAGATCGCCTGCACCGAACCTCAGGATTGAAGAGCTGAAATGCTTTTACTTGAAGATGCATAACCCTAATTCCTAAACCCTAATCCCTAAACCCTTATCCCTAAACCCTAATCCCATGAGGCTCGGACGTTCAACTTCCGCCATAACCATAGCCATTGAGAATCCCTGGCAGGCCACACACCCTATAATATACTAGTTCCCACTATATTTTCCATTATCCCAATATAACCCTAATATACTATATAACCCCAATATATACCCTTTATAGCAAGTTCAACTCTGCAAATTACCTCCGGATATTGACTGGTGGATGAATCATGCCAGCCAATGCCTCATTGGCCTTGGCATCCTTGTATCCATTTTGGTGCATGAGATTGAAACGATCTGCTATCCAAGAAGACTGAGATTGCACCAGAATGCGTGGTGCTAATCAACTGTTCGGTGCCCCTGTAAACGGGCTGAGGGTCTGGAAGGTTATTGCTGCGGCTGAGGTTTCCGAAGATAAGGGCTGAGAAAAATTACACTGCGCGTCATGAAGTAGCTACACTTAATCTTGTCCTCTCGCAAGGTGTGGCTGCATACTGCGCAGTTCTTTTTGCGCTTTCAAGCCATCAGGCCGGTTGAGCGCAAAAACGAAGGTGGTGGGTTAGCATCAGGCAAACTGTAGTCGCCACCCTGCATGTCATACAAGACATGCATGACGTCGGGAAGATGCCAATGCCAGCGTGCTGGTATAAATCAGCTGATGTTACGTCTTACCACCTTTTGAAGTTGAGGGCCCTTGTTTTTACAGGTGCGGAACAAATCATCAGGCTCAGAGGAGTCTGCTGGGTCTTTGGGCCCTGCACTGACGGAGGCTTGGAGTAGCTTGGCAGATGGTTGGAAAGAGCAGGGCACAGAGCCAGCCTACAAGCGCAAAAATATGTAAGAGACTGTTGCGAGAGCTGCGCTCCTGTTTTGATCTGCAGAAACCATCAGAAACCATCAGAAACCATCAGAAACAAGCAGTCCCAGGGTGCCGCACTTGTGGCAGCGGTGTAGCGCAGGCAGATTTTCTGCCGCAGCTTCAGTCCCCACCCAAGTGGAAGGATCCCAGCGTCTTGGCTTTGAAGAATTCCTGGGTTGCTGTTAAGGAACTTAATTTAAGATACTATATTGGGGAAACCCTATTAATTACCATATACACCCATTATGGTAACTTAATTTAAATTTCTTAACAGCAACCCAGATTCTGAAGTCACAGTGCCCGGATCCTTGTCGTTCCTGACCGTGGAGTTGTCAATGTACCACACAACGTCAGCCTTGTGGGCTTCCGTTTCCGCCTCCACTGTGAAGAAGCCTCGACAAGAGTTCAGGATCGAAACTGTAAAAGTCAGGATTTTCCAAAATTGGGTGTTCACCCCAAGCTGGGAGACATGGGGCAGTCTGACCTAAGGAGGAACATACGCAGCTTAGAGTTTAGGGGTTCAGGATTTAGGGTTTGCTGTTTAGGGTTTAGGGCTTAGCAGATTTGTTGCAAAATTCCCCGGCACACCACGATTTCCTCAGCTCCTGCTTGGACTCCAGCCATGTTCCTGCCCTTACATCTAACTAAAAATGGCTTCCATAGGGTTACATAGGGATATGTAAAGCTTATGTGAGGGTTAACTGCCCAACTACAGAATCTAATCGAAAAGAATATGAAACTGGGCTTATTTGAGAGTGGGGCCCCAATATAAACCCAAATGTCTTATAATCCTTTTTATGGGGACCCCCCCAAACATCTTTGCCCCTCAGCCTGCAGAAACTGCTCCAAGGGTGGGTTCGCAAAAATGTGTGGGAGTGCAAGGATCATGCGGGCTTCCGACAATTGATGTCCCCCTTTGGGAAATCCCAAAAATAGAAGGATTGTCGTCTAACGCGGTCAAAATTGTTCAAGATCGACTGGAATAGGTTTTTGAGAGACTCCAAGCAACTAAACTGTCATTTCTTTTTTGGGGGGGGAACCATACAGATCATCCAATGAGACACGTGGTGTAAGGTCCTAGTATCCCCCCTTAAGACTCCCCCGTATAATCCCCTACAGAACCCCCCTTCAAGGAGTTTAGACTATGGCTTATATGGGAGCTGTAGGGAGCAGCCAGGAATATGAAGACGCTTTCCTGCTTAGATAGGCTGAATGATACAGGCCTGGCAGCGTGAAGCTTGCGCAAGGACACAAGTAATTCATGCTGGGGCCTACTCGTTCAGAATAGAGTTGTGTAGATCAGGGTGTATGGTCTAGGGTTTAGGATTTTACTCGGAGAACTCGTATACCAGGAATGAGGGAATAATATTGGAACTCTAAACCCTAAACCTTTAACCGCGTCTGCAACATTGCAACAGGCCGTTTGGCCAGGGCCAAGGAGCAAGTGCGGGGTCGGCGATGTTTCCTGGGCTGCCATCAAGGGACTTGAAAGAAGTTACCATAATGCGGATACAAAATAGAAACATAGCTTCTCAGGCTCTCGTTCTGGATCATTCTGGTAACCCAAAACCATAAACCAACTTAGTTTAAGTTCCCTAAACCCTAAACCCTACCTAAATCCTAAACCCTAGATCCTAAACCCTAAATCCTAAACCCCAAATCCTAAACCCTAAACCAACCCAGTTTCTTGTTCTTTTCGGGTAGTTCCAGGCCCCTCGAGTGCACGTGCTCCCGGAGTAGGTCTAGGACCAGTTCCCCCGTCTTCTTGTCGTAGTGGTGCCTCAGAGACATCTGGGGGTAGGGTTTAGGGTTTAGGGTTTAGAGATTAGGGTTTAGGATTTAGGGTTTAGGGTTTAGGGTTTAGAGACATGTGGGGGTTTCCCAAAATACTATAATGGAGAATCAAATGGAAAAGAAAATGGAAAATGAAATGGAAACCCAAGGTCCCCTTTAAGGAGTATATAGGGATTTCCCCCTTAATAATGGAGAATCAAATGGAAAAGTATAGGGGTTATATAGGGATAATGGAAAAGAAAATGGAAACTACTATTTAGGGTTTAGGGTTTAGGGTGTGGGGTTTCCCAAAATTAGGGGTACCTTTAGTTACTATAATGGAGAATCAAAT
>CAJNIZ010013436.1:59376-99014 GCA_905231905.1 Symbiodinium pilosum
CTGAGAGTTTGGGGTCTTTGTTTGTCAAAGCGTGGCTAGTCAGGCCTGCCACCGTCTACCGGGAGGCTTTACCCTCCCTCACTGTATCTGTAAAGACGCTCGGACGGGGATCCTCGGTGCGTGCCGCCCAAGCGCGCATGTACACCGTCAGCCGCGCTCTCGCCAGTTTAGGGTTTAGAGGAGTTAGGGTTCATAATATAGGGAGAATGGAAAAAAATGGAAACTACTATACTATATAGGGGTTATATTGGGGTTATGGTGAGTCGCTCTTCCTTGAGTAGGAAGCCTCAATGGGGACCCTCAGGTTATAGTCACCCGCAGATCCACGAATATGGGGTATATTGTAGGGGTTATAAAGGGTTCATGGAAAAGAAAATGGAAACTACCATATTATAATAGGGTATATATTGGGTTATAATCCCCCTTAAGTAGATAGAATATGGGGAATATGTTGTATATGGGGATCTTTTTTACAATTTTCCCAAAGCCATCCTCTATCTACTTAAGGGGCGACTACAAGGGTTAAGGCTCCTAGTTACAGAGACTCCCAAAGAAGGCCCCGTAGAAAGCTTGATCCTACAGATTCTGAGCCCCCTAGACTCTAAAACCCTAAACCCTAAACCCTAAATTCTAAACCCATACAGAAACCCTAAACCTAGAGCAGGCCTTGAACTCCATAGTCGCTGTCCAGTACGCGCTGGAAATAGTCTTGATGTCGAAGGACTTCCGATACCTTGGCTGAGCTGATTTGCTGGGAACCCAATTTCCATTTCCCCTAAACAATGTACCTATGGTCCCTGCTGTGGAGGCATGGTGCTCTTGATCTTCAAAAATTGTCTCGCCAAACGTCTCTTCGTAGGATATGCCTGCTTTGGCAGAACCATCTTCCTGAACAGCAGGTCCGCAACACTTTCGACTCAACTCTTTTCTGACTTTATGGTGCAGTGCTGCAATTGCCCTAAACCCTAAACTTTAGACTGGCGGCTGTTGCGTACCGAACTTTGACCGGACCTTTCATGGATCCCAAGCGCATGATGTCCACGGTGAGCCGGCCCTCAGTCTCCTCCACATAGTAAATCCTGACATAACCCGATCTGCATGCCCTGGTGCTTACCAACACATCTAGGGGGGGTTGGGTGGTGTGGGGGGGAGGGGGATATAGGGGTTTTATGGGGAATATAGTATATTGGGACCATGTAGGGTTATATGGGGTTTAGGGTTTAGGGTCTTACTGCAGAAGAGCGTCGCAGTCGTAAACTGCACTATATCCTTAGCGGCAGTGATGATAAGAAGCTCTGATTGCAATCATCCGGTGGATACTGAAAATCTTGCATGACCCTAAGTACCTTATACCTGGAGAAGTATGGTATTACAATACAATAACGTCATGCAGGATTTGCAGCACAGACAAACAAACCTTCCGTGCGATCAAATAAATCTGCAGCCCGATGTCGGCATCCGTGCGCGAGCGCTTCAGCCGACGCAGCTCACCGCTAGGTGAAAGTCCTGGTTCGTGAGTGCAATATGAGACTTTCTCAAAATTACCCCTGTAGAATCCTAAAAAGGCAACCACATATCCCTAAATTCCTTGAGGACCACATGTTTCGCTAACAAATGGTTGGAAAGCCCGACGGACCTTGGAGTGACCTGTGGTCATGAACCAGGGGCGCATACGTGTCACAGCAGCCGGAGAACATTCGCTCTACTTGGCTAGCCTGTTTTACGTGGTACGTGGCAAATGCCTGCGGAAGTCACGAGATCTCGGCTTTGATGATTACACAAGCATTCCTCCAATAGCTTCCCTGCGTTCATAAACCCCCCCTCCCATCGCTTACTCTTGCGGGGAAAGCGAGTATGTGAGCTATAGTCTAAACTCCTTAAAGGGGATTATATACGGGATTGCTATTGGGTGTAATTAAGCGGGATACTAGGAGTTTAGACTACAGCTCACATGACGCGTGCCAAACAAGTCCAGTGAAAGCGATTTTGCCTGAGTGGAGTGCTGCGCGAGCATCCGCTTCCGCGTCACGGAGGATGACAGGGCTCTGGCTTCCCTCTCAACGGCACTGAAAAAACTCACGTGCAAGCCACACTATGCTCCGCAGATCAAGCAGCATCGCTGCAGTCTGCGAACATCTGTGAATTCTGAATTTCCGAATTAAGTCTGCTGCTGGACTTCTGAAATGGAAGTGTGGGAACTGGCTGTTCAGCGAAGGCGATAAGCGTCTCGGCGCAGTTCCTGCGAATGTGCTCACCGTCTGATCACTGATCACCATCTGCGGGCGTGGCTTTAGAGCTCGTTGCTTGCCTATGTCTACTCCACATATTGCAGGTTCACCGAGTCCTGCGTACATGCGGCCTGCCCACACAAGACGGAACGCAAATGTCTCTTCGGTTGCCCATGGCGCCATCGTATCTGCGCCTCTCGCAGCAACTCCACGTCATAGACCTCGTAAACGCGCCGCCGCTGCTGCTCCCTCTCCTCAGTCGCGGCACAAGCTCACTCTGGACCTGGGTCAGGCTGCTAGGTCCGCTAGGTTCGCGGGCGCTGCTTACAGCACGCTCAGCAAGCAGCAGCACCTGGCAGGGACTCAAGTGCCAGTGGCTGCATGCAGCAGCTTCTTGCAAATATGAAGCAGGAAAATCGACCGAGCCAGGCGCAGATGTGCAGGCTGGCTGCAGGGGGAAGCGCTTTAGCCTGAGCCATGTCCATCGACGTCTTAAGTCCTAAGGCACACAGCTCTGCTTACATACGTCAGAAAAGCCCAAGCCTGAGCCCAAGCCTAAGCCTTCATAAGGGCAATGTGTTTACTCCGGCATATGCCGGCAGGTTGCAGGCATGCAGGCTTGGGTCCTTCGGGCAGCCCGTCTCT
Organism: Symbiodinium pilosum; assembly: GCA_905231905.1. Classification (NCBI taxonomy): domain Eukaryota; class Dinophyceae; order Suessiales; family Symbiodiniaceae; genus Symbiodinium; species Symbiodinium pilosum. The sequence continues at coordinate 62,250 of CAJNIZ010013436.1, forward strand.
CCCTGTGCTAACTGCAGAACCCGCAGAACCTGCAGAACCTGCATGGTGTTGCATGGCCATAAGACCACGGCCACGTCCCACCTGCGGCGGCAACCAGCATCGGCAGCTCTCGCTTCTCCCCAACCGAAGGGAAGCAGTAGACCTTCTGAAACGCATTCCACATCAAAGCAGGACCAGTCGCACAGCGGCGCACCTACAGCGCTAAACTGGGCTCATGGCTGATATGCCCTGAAGCATTGGGCCGTTCTCGCGAGCACGCTCCAGGGCTGCTGCGAGGGAGTATCCTTCTGTGCACAGCATCTCACTTGGTTCTGGGCAACTTTTGCAGAGCTTCTGTGGATGCAGGAAATCTTACACGACCATAACCTCTACCCTGGGAATTACAGCACAAGTGAATCCCAATGGGTGCAAGAGTTTCCCCATCCACCAGCACGCAATGGCAACAGACCTTGCGTGATGCCGCGCTTGCGGGCAAAAGCCGCTTCACACACCTCATCCTGCAGCAGAAAACTGGGTTGAGGTAAAAGGGATTATGGGATTAGAAAGCGTCATATGGTGATGATGTAGGGGTCATATAAGAGTTATAGACGCAGTATGGACAGTTGGGGAAATCAAGCTACCATCATGGAGAATCCGGTGGAAAATTGAATGGAGACTGGGGCTAGGGAGGCTTAAACTGAATTGTCGTAACTTGGTTTGGGGCTTAGATTCAAGGGTTACCAACGCAAACCATTTTTTTACATTCCACACAAGCTATAGTCTAAACTCCTAGTATCTCCCTCAGCAAGCCCTATACCACCCACCTATATAGTCACCTAAATAACCCTCTTTAATGAAGTTAGACTATAGCGCACATCATGGCAACTTCATGAAAGTTCCTGAACGGCAGCCCAGAAAAAACAATCCATGGATGAGGTTGCCTGCCTACATGCGGGGTTTAGGGCTTTAGGGGTAAGGGTTTAGGGTTTGGGGTGTAGGGTTTAGGGTTTGGGGTTTGGGGAGATGAAGGTCCCAGTTTGGTACCCCTAAATGCAGTAATATAATTGTCAAGCATAAGGGGCCCGTGATTTTGATAATAGCCCATGTATTTCCAGGAACAACTTCCCCCGTTGGGAGCCCTAGGATAATTAGTGTACTGCTTCGGGATCTAGACTATTGCGGCCCCTAGAGCCCTAAATAGCAAGCGAAATACCCAAAGCCTAAAACCCTCAACCTCTATCCACGGAAACCTCCACACGCGAACAAGCTCGCCTTGAGGACGAAATCTGTTTCGTCCACCAAGCGGCCAGCCTCCATGCGCCGATGCTTAAGGGACCAAGGGACAAATGAGGGGTTCAAATAATGAGAATTGTATTCCGGAATTGTGGGTTCTGTAACCCACCCCCTTATACTACCCTCCGAGGGCCCTGACCATAGGGTCCCATTTGGAGGGATACAGGGGCTTACAGGGTTTGGGGCTAAAGGTCCAGACATTTCGCAAGTTTATAGCTCTTCACAGCAGCTCTTGCAGAACACAGTGGGAACAAAACTGTGAAAAGCTCGCAGCACTGTAGGAAGTTCAGTGTGTCGAAGCCCTCCGTGAGCAAGGGCAGTCTTTCACCAGCAATTCAAAAGGAGGAGAGAAGAGTCGCAACCACAAAGCAGCAAGCACGCATGATGTTGTTCGCACTATGAGCACGAAAGGGTAGTGAACGCTACACAAGTAGAAGGCACATGTCGTCCAGCAAACAAGCACTATATTACCCGTACCATGGCCGTGCAACTTAATTAGCAGGGTCAGCACACAAGCGAATATGCGAGTACATGAGAAAATCCCCTCCCATAGGAATCCCAACATCTAGTACAAAATCGCGAAAATCCCATATAGAACCCCTGTATAGGCCCCGTATATCCCTATAGAATTCCCTCCCTTATACTAGCCGCAAGTCCTCTAAGCATGCAAAACAAATCTGCCTCGCGGCAGGCCTTAACCTGGCACTTGGTGCATTATCTCTGCCAAGGATATTCAGACTATATGCTATATTGGGCTTATATAAGGATGATGGAAAAGAAAATAGAAACAACCATTTGGGATTGAGGGAATATAGTACCCCAATATGGAAGTCCAATGGAAAAAAATGAAATGGAAACTGAAATTATGTAGTTGTTTATGAGGCGGTATGTCTGCGAAGTTCGCCAAAGCTACGCAATACAAGAATGTGATGACACAATTATTCAGCAGTGCAATCATGCTCTAGCATTTCAGCATGTTGAGATTCTACAGCACTAGCACAACAATACACGAACAGATCTTACAGGATAAGGCGGGTATTTCATAGATTCCCCAAATCAACGGACCCCAATGTAGACTCTTTAATTTTGGGAAGTTGCTATCTACTTCTTTTTATCAAGGTTGGCAATCTTCTTCTAAGGCTACTATATACCCTAGCCCTAAGCAGTAACTTCCATTTTCTTTTGAAGCAAATAATCCCTGAAAGAGCTAACGTCTAAGCTCCTCGTATCCCCCTTTTTGACTTTGACAATGCCGCAAGACCCGTAGTGTGCTAAGCCTACACCGTCATCTGACATGGCATATGTCAGACGGCTCCTCAAGAGATTCGGCGTTGAGTCAATAGATCCCTCATGGGTGGCTGGGCTTACCCCGTAAGGCCTAAACGGTAAAAAATAAAGGTGGGCACTATACATTATAAAGATATTAAAACACTGATGCAAGCCGCAAGCGGCAATGTGCTAGAGAACTGAAAGCAGCAGGCAGCCCTGAGCAGCTGCAAGCTGTAAAGTGCAACCAAGGGTAGGGTGTAGGCCTGAGCTTTCCCCTAGGCTTAGCAAAGCCGGTCAGAAAAGGAGCACTATACACTGTACAAATAGCAGCTCACTCAGCAGGGCCGGCGGCACCACACATTTAACTGAAGGTCGCAGACAGTGGTACGCTCTGCTTGCAGTGAGTAGGTTGTAGGCTGAGCTTGCCCGATTGGCGAGCAAGCAGCGAGTAAAGTGCGACCACGTCGTAAAGTGCGACCACGTCGTAAAGTGCGACCACGTCGTACCGGTGAGGGACCCGTTTTGGAATCACAGAAGCTTTTTTCGCTGGTGCGCCATGCAGTCCAGCTCCCGATGCCTCGCCCTTGACCTCAACCCTCACTTGTAGCAGTGGGAAACAAAGCTGAGTATGCCCTGATTGTGCCCGCTGCTGTCTGGACTTGGGACCAGACCGGCTCACTGTCAGAAATGCTCCATGCTCCATTCCATCTTGAGCAAGGCAGAGTAGTGACCGTGCACGTAGCGTCACCTTCGAGGACCAGGGAGCAGGTAGACGTCCCCACAAACTGCACGCCAGCCAACCCAGGAAAAAGTCAGCGGCAAAACTTACTATGGGTCTCCACAAAAATCGGGTGTTACAGGGTATCGCCACAGCGCGTGTGCACAACTCTTTGACCTTGTTCCTTGCAGGCCCGCCTGGCCACTGGCATGTACAATGCCATCTAGGGGGCAGGAGCGAACAATCCATAGTGCACGTCGCCACGTACTCAGGCTTGGCGCTGAGATTAACTGGAAGACCAACCAACTGGGGCCGACACACAGCACCCTAACACACGAATGTAGTTCAGGTGCTTCTTGTCAGAAGGGGCCGAGAAGCGGCACCTTTTTAGTATTACAGGGCGTTAGAACCGTGTTCAAGGCAGGGAGCCCAGGGCCAGTGAAGACAAGCCAGTCGAGGCCCGCGTCCGTTCGAAGCAAAACACAGCAGTCCTAACTCAAGAGCCGAGAAGCTTCCTAGTATCCCCGTGAGTAACTTCTATCATACTCCCATATATCATTCCCCTTATAACCCCCCTGTAAGCAGTTTAGATTCTAGCTCGTACAACCCCAATCCCCCTAATTAATTATGCAAGGAGCGTAGTCGAAGGAGAGGATGTGCGCTCCAGTGCAGATGGCACACATCATCTGGTCCAGGCGAGGAAGAAGTTGGGGTCTTGGCTTTAGGGATTGGGGCACACTATGCCGAACTAACACGATGATATATTTCATGTCCCTAAAAAAGGGCAGTAGTCTCTATGGAGCCGTTTTGGAGGTCTCATGTTAGTTCGGGAAGGTAAACAATCTATAATCTAAACTCCTTAAAGGCGGTCATATAGGGGATTATATAAAGGACTACTACAGGGGTGATTAAGGGGGGTCTGTGCCTTTGTCGTCCTTCGAAAAGTGTCCGCAATCAGGTGCCTCGCACGGCACAATGCTTCGGGCTGAGCAGGTGAGCGCCTTTTTACATGAGCTATAGTCTATAAACTCCTAGTATCCCCTAGCATTCGCCTTTATAACCGCTGTCTTAGTCCCCTACATAACCCCCTTTAAGGAGTTTAGACTATAGATCACATAAACTGGCCAGAGCAGCGAGACATGGGGAGTCCATTCTGCGACCTCAGGGCTTCAACCGTAAACCCTCAACTTCGCAACAGCTGGGTTACTGTTAAGGAACGTTAAGGAACTTAATTTAAGTTACCATAATATGAGTATATATTAATAATGGGAGTTCCTTAATCGAAGCTCCTTAACAGCAGCCCAGACAGTGTCCATGATCAGAAACCTTACAGGTTCCTAGTAGGGAATGAGGGAACATAATGCCTAAATGATCCCTATATAATATGAGCTATAGTCTATAGTAATCCCTTATGTAACCCCCTTTTAAGCAGTTTACATGTTGCCTCATATATTCCCTTATTCCCCACCGAAACCCCTTAAGAAACTCGTCCGGGCATGCGGCCAGCAAACCTTGCAGATCTAACAAGAAGCGCTGCTGCCTCCCAGATTTCAAATATACGGTTTTAGAATTCAGGGTTAGGGTTTAGGGTTTAGTCAGCGTGGAGTCTAGCAGAGATGTACGGGGGACTAGACGAAGTCACCATAGGAAAGCCTGTGTCCCTTTCCCTTCGTGTTCCCTTCTTTGCTGGCAATGATATCGAGTGCGGCTTATAGTGGTACCATTACAAGGGATTGCGCAAGGATTCAGGGGGCTCATGCACGGATAGTTACGCAGAATATGGAGATGTTGGTAAGCCCAAATGCAAGCTTCTTCAAGGACAAGACCCTAAACCCTAGACCCTAAAACAAAAGCTCGAAGAGCAGCCTGTTGCTCAGCTCCAGTCCCGTAATGGCCTCATGGAGACAAGACTCAAACAGCGCCATCATCATTGCTCTTGCTATTGCTATTACTATTCTTATCTTGCACTACTACTATTATTGCTATGCTGTGAAGACAGTGATGGAAATTCGAGAATCCTCTTGACTGAAGAGGCTTTTCAAGCCCAGATACTAGGTGCCCCAGTAACCCATTAAAAAAAAGGGTACCCTTTTTCCTACTGTTCTGTTCTAATAAGGAGATCCAATATAAAAAGGGCAACAGGGAACTGGGGTACCTAGGATAAGCACCTAGACGGGCTAGACGCAGCGTCCAGTTGCATCCAAGCGTCAAAGATCGGCCGCCCGTTTGCAGAGGCGACTGCCGCTTCTGCCGGATTAGCGAAGGCTGAATCCTTCAGAGTCCTGGCTGCAACCCTGCACCCTAACCCCTGAACCCTAGACCCTAAACCCTATACCCTAACCCTGAACCCTAAAACCCTGAACCCTAAACCCTAAACCGTGAACCCTGAACCGTGAACCCTAAACCCTAAACCCCAAACCCTAAACCCTGAACCCTAAACCATGAACCGTAAACACTGATTAAAGGACGAGACAATAAAGCCCGCAGGATCCGGCCTTGGACAGGCCTTTGCTTTCTTGGCTGCTTCCTGAAATCGCAGGCAGTTGTTACCTCTGATCAATCCAGGCAAAAACCCTAAACCCTAAACAGTAGTTTCCATTTTATGTTCCATTATCCCAATATAACCCCTATATAACTCTATATACCCCCCTATATAATCCCCTATAGAATCCCAATATAACCCCAATATCACCCCAATATAACCCCAACATAAGCCTGAAGAAAGTTCTAAGCCCAATCAGTACAAACCGCTACTGCAATCAAATGCAAGTCCTTCGGGGTTGCCTTGCGGGCTTTCTTCTGAAGATCCTGCACTTGGCTTAGGGTGTAGGGTGTAGGGTTGAGGGTTTTGGGTTTGGGGTTTAGGGTTTTTTGCCTTCTTCCCCTCATCATCGGGCGGTTTTCAGGAACTAGGGGTAGTTTTCCGGAGGTTCCCACAGCAAGGATTCTAGTCTAATGGGGTCATATATGGGTATCCTTTAGGAGGACAACACACCCTGTAATAGTGGTATAGTAGGAATATAAGAGGATCCCAATATCATCACCATTATCCCTTATAGTCACTATTACTGGGTGGGGGGTCCACCTAAGGTATCCTACTTTTCCTAAACCCTAAACCCTAAACCTTAAACCTTAAACCCTAAACCCTAAACCCTGGGAAACCACCATCTCGCTCCGTAGCGCTCCTCGTTTTGCTTCGCCGGGGCCGCGCGCTTCTTTCGGCCGCCAGCGTTGGACTGCAGAACAGACACTCTCGTGGCTTGAGGTCTTGAATAGCGCAATCTTGCAGCCACTTGGCTACATAGTATATTGGGGTTGCATAGGGATAGTGGAAAAGAAAATGGAAACTACTGTAGTAGATTGGGGTTGTATAGGGATGATGGACAAGTACATACCCGAAAAGTTTTTAGGTGTTTTTCAAATGGCCCTGTTGCCACCTTGAGGGCCTAAAGGATTACGGGTTACTGCCGCTGCTTTGCTGCCTCCCACAAAGCTCTCTGCAACTTACTGGTGCTTAAGGGAGCGTAATGATCCCAATCCCTACATGTACACCTATACTGGTACCTATATTCACTCCCCCACTACTCTGAACCCTAAAAGCTGTACTCTACACCCCGAAAATGGCTCCGATATTCACTACCCCACTCCCCCTTAAGCACCGGTATGGCAAGCAACAGTCCGAGCAGGACTCCTCCTCAGCGCCGGTCTCCACAATTTGCGAGGCGGTCTGGGTCGCTAGAGGCCTCATGGGCAAAACGTGCACATACGAGGGTTCAGGGTTTAGGGCTTACGGTTTAGGGCTTGGGGTTTAAGGTTTAGGGTTTAGGGTTAGAGGCGTCATGGACACTATATGTACAGGTATGTGTATATATATCTATACATAACATGAGAATTAGTAAGGTTATGCGGCGATAATGAAGGATGTAGAGGGGCATATAGGATGAATGGAGAATCAAATGGAACATGAAATTGAAATTGCCTTCTTTTTCAGGGTTTTAGGTTTAAACATACTAGGTAACCAAATGGAAAAGAAAATGGAACATGACATGGAAACGCCTTTACAGGATTGAGGGTTCAGGCCTAGCTAGGCATACCATGAATTACTAGCTCTATATATAGTTACAACTTTAGGGTGATGTAACCTAGTTAAGACTTGAGTGTTTTTCGACCTAGGTAATATATAGGGAGTGGAGAGACCCTGCTTCCCTCTCACGTACATACATATATACATACGTGTGTATGCGCGTACAGGGACTGCTATAGGGATCCATATGACATGTTGTTTCAAAACGGAAAACCAATGGAAGAGAACGCGAAAATGAGATGAAATTCGGCTAATATGCGCTATGAGCCCCAAACCCTCAGGGATTCATGTAGAGGCCTCAATAATCTGAACAAGCTGTTGGGACTATTGGACTGCAGCTATGAAAGAGCTAAAAAGGAATAATGTTGGTACAATAGGCGCAGACGCTGTTCCCAAGACTGTCGGAGGCACGTACCAATGGAGGAAACCTTGCACAACACCTTCCGAGTTACATGTTTATGTGGTCACTGCGTGGTGCAAGACGGTTAGTACCCCAATACAGACCAAAATACTATAATCCTTCTTATGGGGACCCTGAACGCTAAACCCTGAACCTTAAACCCATAAAGGTACCCCTTTTTTGGAAGAAAGCCTCAGATGTCCTCCATCCCCCGTAGCTTAGGCTTGGCTTCAGCAGAGCGGCGTCCTCATCGGCTTGGCCCTAGTCTTGGCCTGCGCCATGCGACTCACGTTCCCTTTTAGGGTTTAGGGTTCGGAGTTCAGGGATTAGGGTTTGAGGTTTAGGGTTGAGGGTTTAGGGTTGCGGTTTAGGGTTTAAGGCAAATAGCAATAGTAACCATGATTTGGATGCTGTCCCCACCCAGTGGCAGTCCACAATAGCGGAGAAATCAAGGGCTCTAAAAATCTATGCATGAATATATATATATATATTCATGTATCATCCAATTGTTACTGAGTGGGGGCAGCACTCAAACCATAATAGTACTGTTGCTAATAATATCATATATATATATGAAAGTAACCATAGTACTAATAGCAAAACAAGATCACGTTCAGGACAATAGTAGTAAGAGAAATTGCCTGATGATAAGAATACAGCAGTAGCAGCAACAGTCAACGTACGAGCGAAGATAGTCACAGTATAGCAATAGCCAACAAAAACATACTGCTTGTCCGTATTTCTCGTTGTCTCCCTCGCAATGCTGAAATTGCTACATGGCAATCAAACATCCTTTTGACGGTAGCTGCAAAGCGCCTTCGCCGGGGTCAACCTGCCACGGATTATTTTTGGGTTGCCGTTAAAGACTAAGTTAAGTTACCATAATGAGTATGTATATATATATATGGTACCCCCATTATAGCAACACTGGTTGCAATCGAAAGACGCTGCAAGGCAGTCTGACAGATTGAAAAATCGTTGGGCTGCCGTAGACATTAGTATGGAGTCCTCATGAAACCTGAGACGCAAAGATAGTTAAAAAATCGAAAGGCAAATCCAGATGATTTGTGGGTGCTCCTGCCTCGCTGGTGCAGTTGCTCGTCGCATCTTAGCCAGAGGAGCATCCGAGTCATCATCGCTGGCACACCTGTGCAACAACCTGCGCAACAAGAATCGCAAAAGCTATGGCTTTGGTTCAAAAAATGTGCGAGCCATAGTCCAAAGTCGCAGTATCCCCCCTAATGACAACTATAATAGTCGCCTATGTATTCCCCTATGTAATCCCCTTTGAAAGAGTTTAGACTCTAGCTCATGTGACTGCACCCCTTTGCCTGTCAACTTCCTGCGCACTAGCAAGGACCTCAACATGCAAACACGCGTATCTCTAACATCTGGACTGCACTGAGCGTCTGCCTCACACTATGCCTTACTGGTTCTTAGCACGGAACAAGGGAAGGCCTAGATAATCAGTCTATACTGCATTCCTTGCTTCCTTACTGAGAACCAATAAGATGCCGACAAGACCAGACCAGACCCTTAAGCCGAGGGCTTCTGCATCTATGGTGCGCCCACGCTTGCCTGCACACCATCTAAGGTTTGTTTTGGAAGAAGTGTAGGGTTTAGGGTTTAGGGCTTAGGTGATGTGAGAGAATATCGTTGAACTGTTCTGAGCCTCTCTTTTTCTCAGCGCAGTCCTTCTCGCTGGTGCCTGGCGCTTCCTGCAAAGCAGAATGGAGGTTTCAATAAACAGCAAGCCCAATATAGACTCCAACATACTGTGCAGTAATAGCCGTCACTAAAAGAAGGACCCAGAAGATTTGGAAACCCTGAAACCCCTTAAATCCTGTAAATTCCTATAAACCCCACTATACCCCACCGTCCCCAGCGTCCTGAGCAGGCACATCAGCTGGTGGGCCTGACAAGGACCAACTTCACCTACTGGCTCTTAGTAGACTGGGTTCTTGTTGGAATACTATAAAAAAAAAAAGATCATGTTTAATCTGTATTGGGCCCAGGTATACTTGAAATGAAAACATGTTATTCAACAAGAACCCAGGTAGAGAATGGGGAATCAAATGAACAATAAAATGGAAAAATATTTGGAAACTGGGTGCTTATAGGGCTACTTGTATGTAGAGTGTGGGGTTTAGCTACCTCCAGTTAGCAAGGAACGAAAGAATGAATCCGTAGAATAGTAGCCCCTACATACATCCCAAGAATGCACCAGTTTCCATGTGATGTTCCCTTCCTCCATTTCCCAGGCCCATACGCCCCAAGTCGCGAATGGGATTAGAAAATTAATTTCATTTTCCATGTGCTTGTCCGCTTCATGCTCCGTGATTGGTAAACCCTGTATATCTCTGAAGATGCCTACCCTCCTTTTCCCTATAAACCCTGCAACTGAGCATCCCTACATACATCCCCCTACCATAGTATCCCCAAATAAAACACTACTTATATGTCCCTACCCTGTACATCTTTATGAAACTTATGGTGTCCTGTATATATGTATATATATCTCTCTCTCTTTAGGCGTCCCTATGAGCTACAGTCAAGATTTCCTACATAATCTAACGGACATGGGTTCAGGGTTTAGAGAATATGAGTAGTGGTTTTTTTGGTGGTTTACAAAATACTATACCCCAAAAGGAGGATATAATCTTGCTCTATAATGGGTACCATAGAATCCCCAAATAGAATACTACTCAAAGGATGTTAGGGATACTAAACTTCAAGAGGGACCCCTTTGTGCACCCTTGAGGCTGCCTTAGTAAGGCTATTCTTGAAGATTGCTGATATGTTACCTACAAACCCGTACATAATCCCACTTTCCGTGTCATTTTCCATTGTCTTTTCCGTTTGCTTCTTCATAGTCAATTGGCGTCATATCCCCACACAAGAACCCTACACCCTAAACCTCAAACCCTAAACCCCCAAACCCTAAGACCCAAACGCTAAACCCCCAAAAACCGAAACCCCAAACCCTGAACCCCAAACCCTAAACCCGAAACGCTACACCCCAAACGCTACACCCCAAACGCTAAGCCCCAAACGCTAAGTCCCAAACGCTAAGCCCCAAACGCTAAGCCCCAAACGCTAAGCCCCAAACGCGAAGCCCCGAAGCCCCAAACGCTAAACCCCAAATCCTAAACCCCCAAACTCTAACCCGCAAACCCTAAATCCCTAAACCCTAAATCCCCAAACCCTAAACCCTAAACCCAACACCCTAAACCCCTAGATAAAACTACATGGGCCTGTCGGGGTCAGCGCCACCGGGCCGCCGAGCTCTGCTGGCAGCGGTCTGGTCAGGCAAAGCAGAGGGGTTTAGGGTTTAGGGTTTAGGGTTCAGAGTTTAGGGTTTAGAAACGAATATATGTGTATATATGTATGTATATACATACTATAGGGATATATGAGCTTTTATAGCGTGGGGATACAGGGGGATATGTAGGGGTTTGAAGAATGTAGGAACAGTCCTCCACACCTTGAAGGTACCTTCCGGCCACTCTTTTCTCAGGCTGCTCAACTGCAAGCATGGTCTCTTTTGAAAGATGACCAGGCAGGCTTCAGCGCTGTTATGAGCTAGAGTCTAAACTCCGGGTATCCCCCTTAATAACCCCTACAAAGTCCCCCTGTATATTCCCCTTTCAGGAGTTTAGACTGTGGCTCATATGACCTTGTACAAGCTGTGGGGCTTGCGTAATCTCAGCTGAGGAGGCACTTCGGTTGCTCGGCGGCTTCGGGAAACTTTGCCATCCCTGCTTCCAGCATAGTAGTTGCTCTTCCTGTCCATGATTCTGCCACCACGCGGTCGCCGACGGAATCGCGGCTTGGCTCTAAAGCTTCATGAGGTAGGGTGACAATGCGGTGCTGGAAGGCTACGTTGTCAGCCCCCCACTGAGAACTTCAGAGAAATATCTCCAACCCACGGTGAAGAGCGAGCCTTGCACGCCTGCGCCACCAACTTCCAGGAGTTCATCATTCACTACCAGCATATCTTAGATACATCCAACTGCCTCATGCTGCCAAGAATCCATTCGCAAGGATGCGAGTCTTGAGACCGCGCGACCAGAGTCCTATCAAGCCCTCCTTCTGGATGATGCTCTGAGCCTGTCAGCACCCCCAAGCCCGCACAAATGGACTCCATCCCAGAGTCCCGTTGCAGTCAAGCAACCGCTTCCAAATAACCTGAAGGACAGCCAATGAAGCAAACAAAATGTCCTGCAAAGGTGCTTCTTACAACGCTGAAAGCCAGGCAAGGCGCTGATGCGGGTCAGCGATGTCTGTCGGTTCACTTTCAAGACTCGGATAGGGTTACAGATAGCATCTGCCACCACGGATGAAGTGAAGCCAATGAATGCGTGTCTCACGTGCTTGCCATACCTGGAGTTGCCGGACGCGCATGTGCCCACTCAATGACACAACGACTTGTGATAGCAGTGGTGATCGGAAATGAAGAGACAGACTAAGAACGTGCCTCATCTCAAAGGGAGGAAGGATTTCGCGAAGCAGGTTGTTCGTGTAAAACCACCTGGGTAGTCTTTGCTCTGACAATTCTCTGACACAGCATGCTCTCATACCAAGGTGCGGGTAGTGTCCAAAGCCACCGGTGACTAGCACTCCCATGCCACCATGCCAAAGTGACAGCGGATTCACACGAGCCTGCGCCCGGCTTGGCACTGCCATAAAGCTTGACGGAAAGGCTGCACTCCCCTCCACCGAACATTAAACATCCCCGCCCCCCCTAATATCAAATACTCCCATTATGTGGTGTATTATGATGTATTGGGAGTATCTAAGATTACGGGGTGGGGGGGTTGAATACTAGGGGGAGGGGATTAATCTGTTGCAATCTGCCGCGCCTTTCGCAGCAGGTGCTCCAGACCGGCCTGACCAATGCAGATCAAGGCAGAGAGAAAGCTCCAAGCTCCAACTTGCTGGTTCTTAGTCGGGAATATGGGAATACCACCATTCCTATATAACCCCTGAATACTATAGTAGTTTCCATGTTCTTTTCCATTATCCCTACGTAACCCATATGTAAACCCCTATATAACCCCTGTAACAGACTTTCCCTTATTTCCTACTACGAACCAGTAAGCCCTGATGGCCCACCTTGCCGTGCACCTGCTTGTTCACCTTTCGGTTTAGGGTTTAGGGTTGAGGGTTGAGGGGTTAGGTTGGGTACTGCCACCCTCAGTAACAGTTGGATAATAAATATAGTGTGGTTATGTATAGCCCTTATTGGGACCCCTAATATAGACTGTTACTGGGAGGGGGCAGTACGCAAGGTTTTTAGGGTTTAGGGTTTAGGGTAGCTTTGAGCACAGCCCGCTGAACAGCTCTGCTGCACTGCGAGCCTTCCACGCGTCGAGAGGCAGGATGACTACTCGAAACATCGCAGCCGTCACAGATGCACCTCACGGCAACCCAGACCCCTGGGAGGATCTAGAAAGTAGAACCCTCATTTTGGTACCCTATACTACCATCGGGTAATTTCGGTCTGGGAGTGGAACAACAGCAATAAGGATCAAGCTGATGATACGTGATAACAGACATGATATGAGAAATCATAACAATCGCTCACCTCAAGCAGCATGTACCTCTAGATCCTAAAGCGGCGATGCAAGCCGAGACACATTGGGATATTGGGGTCATATAGGGATAATGGAAAATAAAATGGAAACTACTATGTAGGGTTTAGGGTTCTTTTCCATTATTCCTATATAATCCCTATTTCACCTCCCAAACAGTGATGCAAGCCGAGACACAGAGAGTCTTCAGCGCCAGAGGCATCTGCACCGATGAGAGGCCTTCACATGCTCTTATTGGGGGTGAGTTAAATGAGTATGGTGAGAGTCATTTAAAGGAATATGGGGAATGTAGTATATTACCCCTATATAATCCATGCTACTCCCCTATAAGGTATATTATACTACCCATATATAAGCCCTCCATAATCCCTCAAAATAGGTTCTCGTATTCAATACTAAGCCCCTTGTAAGTGCCAAGGTTTCCAGACCCCAGGGGGTCCCTAAACCCTACACCCTAAACCCTACATAGTAGTTTCCATGTTCTTTTCCATTATCCCTATATAACCCCAATATAATCCCTATATAACCCCTGAATACTATGGTAGTTTCCATTTTCTTTTCCATTATCCCTATATAACCCCAATATAATCCCTTGTAGTGCTGACAGGCGGCTGGAGAGCGCCAGCTCATTTGCTGCCTCTGTCGATGCGCTTCAGGACTTCTACACTTTGGGGAGTTACTGAACTCCTGAAAGGAGGTGCTAAGGTACTATATACAGGGGACTACTATAGACCCTAAACCCTCATCCCCAAACCCTGCACCCCAAACCCAGAACCCTAAACCCTTGAGTGGGATATTTGGCTTTGGCTTCATAAAATAGGTAAGGCGCCGTATCTCCAAACCTTGCTGTGGGGGCCAGGATCAGGGCCGGCCTGAAGTGCAACAACGCAGCTGAAAGCGATGCAAATTAGGGGTTTAGGGTTTAGGGCGGGGTACCATTTAAAGTTAAAGGTTTATATAAAGAAAATACAGGGGTTCCTTATTTTTCAGTATTGTATTACTATGATTGCTATAATTGTTATTGTTAGCATGGCTATTCTTATTGTTGTACCGTAGCTGGACCCGCCACCCTGTAATAGTGACTGCAAAGGATAATAAGGATTATATGAAGGTCCTGTTATATATTCCTAGTATATCACTATTATAGGGCCTCCTAAGCTAAGAGGTACCGTTTAACGGGGTATATACGGGTTGTACCGGGGGGTTTAGGGTTTGGCGTTTCCCAATGGTAGCGGTACCTTTTGGGGTCCCTACTATAAGGACAATAGTGTTTAAGGGGTCTTGAATGGGGTCCCCATTCTTTAGTTGGGTGCTGCCCCACTCTATAATGGGGGGTCATATTAAAGATTGTGTATAAATATATTCATATTATGCCGCTTATCATGCTGAAGACGCTGATTGCGCTCATTCCAGTACAGCTGAGCCGCATCAAGCCTCGGTAGAACCTGGCAATTCCACCCTCTTGGTAGAGAGTTGTGGCGACTTTGACAATCCCCTCACCATTCTTGTACTGGTACTCCATGATGGTCCGCAGCCACATCAGTGGAAGCACGTACATCACCTGCGCACAACCACCTGCCACGCCACTGATCATAGCAGCGTTGAAGGTGCGAAGAAAACGAGCATCAGCTAGCTGCGTCATCTCAAGAAAACATAAGACTTCTGACAAACAGGCAGAAACTTGAGCCGATTCTGGCTGCGAAGACGAGTTCCTGAAGGAACGAAGCTGGTAGTGGGACAGTTTTATCTTTTTCATTTCAGGTGACTTCCTTGTGCAACGATGACTTCAGAGTATTGAACAGATAGCTGCCTCAACCGAAGCATTCAGGCTTGTTTCTATCCTATCAAGAGTTTGGACGCGCATTCCATCTAACTGCACATTTCTTTGCCTGAAGGAACGAGCTCAGGGAACATCTGTTGGCCGTTTTGCAGGTATCCTGAATCACTGGTAGTTTCCCTAAATAGGGGGACCCCAATAGAGACCCCAAGATACTATAATCCTTATTATGGGGACCCCCCAAAAAGGGCTACCCCTAAATTTGGGGAACCCCTCGGCTGTCTTCGCAGCCTCACTGGAAAGCTTCTCAGGAATTCCCGCAGCTTTGCTGGAGATTTTCGCCCCTTACCGAGGCCCACACCGATGTGAACCCCAGGTGTCCATCTGGGGGTTTCCCGTAATTAGGGTTCCTTTTTGGGGCCCCCAATAGTAAGGACTATAGTATTTTGGGGTCTATATTGGGATCCCCCATTTTGGGAAACTACCATTTCTTTCTCCAATTCATTGTCCATTTGAGCCATAATCTAAACTCCTTAGAGTGGGTTATGTAGGGGATTACATAGGGGACTTCTGTAGGGGTTATAAAAGAAGATACTAGGAGTTTAGATTCTGGCTTAGTTGATTCTCCATTATTGGGGGGGTACTATATCACTATGTCTTCCCCGTTGCAATCACGGTGTGGCCTCTGCCACTTGGGAGGTACACTCGTCTTGGTCCTTCACAGAACAGCATTGTGGAACACCATGAGCCATAGCCTGAACTCCTGTCATCCCCCTTAATAACCCCTATATAATCCCCCATACATGTTTCAAAGAGTTTAAACCCTAAACCTTAAACCCTTTATAAACCCCCTTTAAAGAGTATGAACTATCCTTAAACCCTATATAACCACCCCCCCTTCAAGGAGTCTAGACTAAAGCTCACATGGCAGTTTCCCAAAATAGGGAGACCCCAACATAGACCCTAATATACTATAGTCCTCATTATTGGGAACCTCAAAAAGGTACCCCAAATTTTGGGGATCCCCCACATTGGGTTCAACAAGTTTCACTGCTGGGATGGGCCTGGACTTTGCCCGACTCTTGGCTGCCGTGCGCTTCACCTGGTCATAGGATGAGTACTATTCTTACTATTCCTACTCTTATCACTATTATTGCTATTTTTAGTTGTTACTGCTATGACGAGTATTACTATTCTTCGTGTTCTTACTATTATTCAATTTACTACTATTGTTCCCATTGTTTCCCGGTTCTCGGCAAAATAGGTCTTGCAATCGCTCTCCCAGCCTTCTTTGGTGGTTCTTGGCTCAAACTGCCCGGGATCCTTGCCAAAGGTCCATGCATGTTCTGAGACGTGCTCTCACAGCATAGGCAAAGCGGCAGTACCACTCTTTACTGATTGTTAGTCGGGAGTAAGGGAATATAATCCCTATATAATCCCATAATAATCACTATATAATACCTATAGAATATCTTCCCTTACCCCCTACTAAACCCCAGTAGAAGTCAGGGACAACATTCTGAGCTCTGGTCGCCGTCAAACCTGATGATACTGCTTCTGCACTGGGCCCAGGCTCTACCTGCCAGCCGGGGAGTGAGTGCCACTGCTTTATGATGATTATTGTTCTTAATATGATTAGCATTCTTATGATTAATACTATTGTGACTAGTATAACTATTATTGCTGTTATCTTCATTCTTATGATTTTACCATTCTTACGATTATTGCTGTTCTTATTATTAGCGTTAGTATCTGTTCTTAGTGATGTTACTATCATTATCATTACTCTTATTCATATTACTAATGCCGGGCTAGTTACTGGCGGTCAGTAGGGAATGGTGGAAAGGATCCCTGCAGTGGTCCTCATCTAATCCCCTTAAAATATGATGGTCGCTTCCATGTTCTTTTCCATTTCACCATTCCCTACGGTACTACTCAGTATTGATAATAGTAATAGTAGTAAAAATAAGCATAATCATGAGAAGAACATCTTTAATCAAACCTACTGCAAGCCTCTGCAGAGGCGGCCGGCTCTGGGGTCTTCGACTGCGAGAGCACCCTCCCGGCATGCAGGAGCTCTTCTTGCGTCGTTTTGGCGAAGGCAAATTGGCTGAGGTCAATTGGAGGGCTGGGAGCCCTTTGCTCTGCATCCTGAGCTCCAGATGCAGGGGGAGTAGCACCCACACATGCTTCACTTTGACGCCTGGCTTCCTCCTGTGTGGTCTTTGCAAGGCAGAACTGGCTGAGGTTATCTTGAATCACAGCAGATGTTTGCAATTCCTCGCCCTCCTCTTCTTCTGTTTCCGTGTGCTCATCCGCTTCCTCACCAAAGTGCTCCGGGGCCTTCGAGGTGCTGTCCTTCGATGGAAGATGCAAATCGGGCGAATCGGGCGAATCGCAAGCGTTTGCCACAAGCACGGCCGCAGGAGCTGTTAGGTCCGTTAGGTTGTCAACTGGTGCGGCCAAGGGCTCCAGGATTTCTGAGCACTGCGACCCTTCGGCTTCTGGCAAAGCCTCGGGCACCCTGGTCGCGTGCTCTGTCCTGGCAGGCGCAGGATCGCGCATATCGCTCCCCTTTGGAGTAGTCGGGCCGGCTGGGGAGGCCGTGGGCGTGGCCGGTGCTGTTGATGGTGTGGAGCTTTCCCGAGCTGTTGGAGCAGAGAACGGCGCAGATAGCGTTGCATCTGCCAGGTCCTGTGCTCCAGTTGCAGCTGGGGCAGGGGGAGCATGTGTAGCGAGTGCTGCGTGAGGGGAGCCTGGCGCAGAATCTGTTTCTGAACCGGGCGATAGGAGTTTGTGCTCAAGGCCAGCTCTCACGGTTGAGTTCAGCCTCGCCCTGCCTGCCTTGCGGCAAGGAGTGGGGATCTCATCTGCCTGCAAGGCCTTTGTATGCTCCATGGCTTCCGATGCGCTCGGAAATTTCACCTCTCCCCTTACGGTACGCACTTGTTGCAGCCACGCTGGCACATCAGAGTCACGGCCAGGAGATGTCGTTGCCGAAGGGCTTCCGAAATTCAGGACACGGCGCGTGCTCAGCTTCGCGGGTGACTCCAACCCAAAGACCTCACAGGCAAGGCAAATAAGCTACGGCACACCTCTTGCAAAGCATGTACACCAAACACTTTTGAGATTGAATATTACTAAGATCTTTCAACCAAAATGGCCTTGGCCGGGCTCTCCTGCTTCAGTGCCAGGGGCACCCAGCTTGCTGGTTGAGGTTGCTGTGTTTGCCGGAGAGACCTCTCTCCATGCAAATCTGGTGTAGGAGGCGATGGTGGAGATTGAGAGCGCCCTCGCCCTGCAGATGCGGCATGCTCTCCAAAATTCTCTGCACGAGTTCGGTTCACCGAGGGAGCTTCTTGCTTGACATTCCAGGAGTCCGGACTGGAGATTGGAGACACAGTGGCAGCACCAGCGCCAATAGCTGTACCCAGCAGCGGCTCATCCGCCTCTTCCACCTCTTCCTGCTTTGCAGCCAAAAAGTCCCGGAGCGAAGGCTTTTGAGCTCGCTGCGGAGTGCGCCCACCCCACAGCGCGTTGCAGGCAGCAGAATAGCCGTCCACATCGAAGGGTTCAGCACCTTCGTCGCGTGGCCTCTTGGGAATAAGGAGGCTCAAGCGTGGTGGCGCCTTGCATGGAGTTGGAGCTCTCCTGACAGGAGGGATGCCAGCACCAACACCTGCTCTGGGTTTGCAAGCAGCTTCCTCGAACTCGATGTCGCCAGTTTGCACCATTACCGAAACCATGCGAGGGCTGTGGCTGCCATACTTGCGTTTTCTACGTGGCCGACTCTCAGCAAACTCGGTCTTATGCCCTGTGCAAATGCCATTTGCTGGAGCGGTAGGCTTCTCAAGAAGTTGATGTGCGGCGTCTGCAACTGTAGCATCCGGAGGTGCAAATGAGCCGAGCACCTTGCCTGCATGACAATCTTCATGAGAATTGGGTTGGCACCCTTGCTCTTCCGACACCTGAGCAGCCTGCACGTTGACTTCCTCCGCATCCAACTTGCCCTTGTCAACCACCGTGCCGACGGCACTTTTCTGGTTGTCGACGACGCTTCTTGTGGAAGGCTCCGCAGAGGTCCCACCCAAGAGCGGGGCACCTGGACATCGAGGGCATCCAGGCGGTTCTGCCTCCGATGGCGGTGCTTTCTGCAGCTCTGTCTGCTCGGACCTCTTGCAGGATTGCAAAAGCTCGGCCGTCACATCGTCCTCGCTTTCATTCTGATATGCCTGCGTGCATGCCAAATCATCGCGCGGCTCAGGCGGCCTTCTGCTTGCACAGTTTGCCGAAGCCAAGTTTGCCGCAGGAACATCTTGACAGTCTTGTAGGTCTGCCACTGCACCCCCATCATTCTCGTAGTGCAAGGTCTCCCCCAAAATCTCAGCAGCCTGCACGTTGACTTCCTCCGCATCCAACTTGCCCTTGTCAACCACCGTGCCGACGGCACTTTTCTGGTTGTCGACGACGCTTCTTGTGGAAGGCTCCACAGAGGTCCCACCCAACAGTAGCGAATGTGAATCTTTGGGTATGCTTTCTGAATTGCCACGCCTCATGCTGGACGGCAATTTTTCCTGTGTGAGATCGTCTTCACCTTCCTCATTGTAAAACTGTGTGCAAGCCAGCTCGTCACACTGCCGAACAGGTGAAGCTCCTGTCTCATCTGCTCCTTCATCAGCCCCATATGCCTGCGTTGAAGGAAGCCCATCAGCAAAGTTGTCGAATTCATCCCAGTTGTCACAGTACAGCTGCGTACATGCCAGCTCTGAATCGGGATGCGCATCCATGGCCTCCGATATGTGGTGCCATGCGGGTGTTCTCAGCTTTGCATGACTTTGTACCTTTTAATTCTCACTCTTGTTGCGGCACTGCTCCTCCATGTTGACAGTATATTGGCTCCATGGAAAACAGCCCAGTGCATCCACACAAATATCAAATATCAACATGAAAATACAAAACTTCTCAGGTAAAATAGGCATGGTGTTTGCATGTTTGACTCGTCTGGGTGCCTGCTAATCAATTACGACGGGTTTGTCAGGTTTGTTACTGCAGTCTCTGCCTTTGCCGCTTCGTGTCGGTTTTCTAAGCCAACGCTGCAAAACATGCCACAGGGATGTTGTTGATGTTCTATGCAAAGCTGAGCATAGGCCTTTCAGCTTTTCTCAAACTAAGATAACTAGCAGGCTTGGGAATCCCTAAAACGTGAAATGAACATCAAAACCGACCATATCAGTGTAGATTTCAAGGAAAGAAAGTGGGTAAACCGGTCGCAGCCCCAAAACAGCACGTGCCCACGTTGACAAGGAACTTTTTTGGCAGCGTTCCGGCAGCCTGTTGCTATCCCGCTGAGCAATGACTGCCTCTTGGCGAATTAAGGGGCGCAAGGCTGAGCCCATGTCCGCTTCTTCTTAAACACAATCTACTGGGAACATATTCACATGCACCGCTGGCGCTTGAGCGCATGTGTATCCATCCGCTCCTGCTCACCCGCAAGGTAATGACAATGCAGACAAGGACAAAAAAAAGTGAACGCTGTGAATGGTAGTTTCCCTAAATAGGGAAACCCCAAAACAAACTCCAAATGACTGTCGTCCTTATTACGGGAACCCCAAAAGTATCCCGAGTTTTAGGAAACCCCAAAGCCCAAACCCTACATATCCCGACAATACACCTAAATAACCTCTATATTTCCTTTTAAAGGGTACCCTCATTTTCGGAAACATCCACACTTGGGGGGGCATAGCTCCGACAATCCTGTAGCAACAACAGCTTGAAGGGTCGTCCTCGCCCTTGGCTTTGTCAGCTGGCCTCTTGAAGCCTGCACACCGGGAACAGTAGGTCTTTCCCATTGATAGCTTGCCTAAATAGGGAGACCCCAATATAAACCCCAAGATGTTATGATCCTTAGTATTGCACCCCCAAAAGTGTACCCCTAATTGTGGGAAACCCCCGGCATCCTCCCTCCGACCTTGCTGGCGAAACTCACACCAGAGGTGTGCAGTCTGTGTCACAGACTGAGGCCAGCTCCTGAACCCCAGACCCCCGAAAGGATCCAAAAAATGGAACTCCCCAAAATGATCTCCGTTACTACATTGGGGAAATTGGGGATTATTGGGAGGTTCCATTTTTTGGATCCTTTAGGGGGCCTGGGAAGTAAGTCGACAAAACCAATACCATGTTCCTAGTTACACGGACGCTCTCTCCCTAAGAATAAACCCCTGCACCCCCCTAGACATAATAAAATTTCCTCCCAGATTCCCCCACATATCTATATATATTTATGCATATATATATATAAAAATATATCTATATATATATATACATATATACATACATACATAAACATATGTATATATGTATATATACATATAGAGGTACCATACTGGGAGGGTTTATTCTTAGGCAGAGCGGATGATGTCACACCGAGCCCGGGGCTCCATTCTGATCCCCACCTTGCTCGCGAAAAACTGGCCACTTCGGGGTTGCTATTAAGGAATTTAAGGGTTTAGGGTTTAGGGTTTAGGGTTCAGGGTGTTAAGTTGCCATAATGCGTATATATAGGGTGTATAAGGTTTAGGGTGTAGGTTTAAGGGAATTGAATTAAGTTACCATAATGGGTATACTATAGGGCTTAGGGGTTTAGGGTTTCCATAATGGGTATATATAATAATAAGTATGGTTTCCCCCATATAGTAGCTAAAATCAAATTCCTTAACAGCAACCCAGACTTTCTAACCCACAAGCAAGGACCGCGAATGTGACCGACATCCTCCGGATTGAGGGTTTAGGGCTTAAGGGTTTTAAACTGAGGGCATTTTGATTTAGGGTTGCACATTGAGGGTGTAGGGTTTCGGTTGGAGGTTTGAGGCTTCAGGTTTTAGGGTCCTGCCACATCAAGAACCTACAGTAACTGGAAACGGGGAATATCTGGCCAGTTTTCAAGGCGGTCTCCGGGGATACATCAATCTTACCATACTACTGTGCCAACATACTACTATAGCAAAGTGGGCAATCTGGACACAGATAGACCCTCTCAAGAAGAATGTTAAGTCTTACATCAGGTCATCAACTGCTGAAATCTAGCCACACGGGACGCCCCAAAACAGGGGCCCCTCCTTAGGCACAAGTAGTATACTTTGCCCAAGTAGTATACTGCTTATTATTAGCACTCCTCGAATTTGGACCCTAATTTTCTAAA
Source organism: Symbiodinium pilosum (assembly GCA_905231905.1). Taxonomy (NCBI): domain Eukaryota; class Dinophyceae; order Suessiales; family Symbiodiniaceae; genus Symbiodinium; species Symbiodinium pilosum. The sequence continues at coordinate 84,562 of CAJNIZ010013436.1, forward strand.
CCACGACATGGCAATCCCCACCAAAAAAGCACGCACTGAGCTTGACGCTTTTAGTGCCTCAGCGGCGGCCCACACTGCAAAGGCAGCGGAAAGAACCTTCCAACAATGCAAGAGGGTTTAGAGTTCAGGGTTTAGAGTACCTTCAAGCTGTCCTGAAGCAGCAAAGTCTAATATTCTTACATTCTTCTTCCCTCATGCTTTCCGCACACAGAAGAATGCACGGCGCGCAGTCTCACACTTTTGCGTTGTTGCTACATATTACCATGTCTTACAATATGTTACTATAGGCTACGGTGTAAGACTACATGTCAATAAGCTTCGAAAAAACAATACTAGAGTTGCAACATTACTATATCAATGTACTGCTACGTTACTGTACTACTCCAATTTCATATCATTATATTACTCCATTACTCTACTGCACCATTGCTCTGTTACTCTATGACTCTCTTACTCTAGTACTCTATTACACTGTTATTCTACTACTTGCTTCATCTACTGTGATATTACTATACGGCTCTTCTGCTATTAATATGTAGCTACCTGATACTGCTATATTACCACATGGTAGCTTCCCAAAATAGGGGAACCCCAATATAGACTCTCATCAACTACAATCCTTATATTCGGACTCCCAACATGGTACCCCTAACTTGGAGAGAAAAAAAAACAAACCCTGACCCCTACACTCTAAACGCGAAACCCTAAGCCCCGCATTACATCACGTAAGCCGACATGGCCTGAGCCAGCTCCTGCACTAGGAGCAGCTGCAAGCACTGCCTTTCCAGGGGACATCGGGATTATCTAGGGGCTTTAGGAGGGACCCTTAATGGGGACCCTTGTAGCTTATTGGGGGTAATAGGGGTACTACCTGGTCATATAAGGGGTATACAAGGCCTATATAAGGTTGATATATATAAGGTATTGGGATTAGGGGTCCCTCCTAATAACCGTTGAGATTAGGGCCCTAAACCCTAAACCCTAAACCCTAAACCCCCTAGGTGTAAGAGCACCGGGCAAAGAAGCCGAGCCCCTGGCTGAAGCAGCAGCCCCGCCACACAGGCCTTCCCAGCTGCAACTTGAAAGTTTAGGGTTTAGGGTTCAGGGTTTAGGGTTTAAGACTTGCCCTTGTTCTTACTCTACTACTGCTGTAGCTTTTCATGTTAAAAGTTCTATTACTACCGCTACCTGGTAGTTTCCTTAAATAAGGGCCTCAATATATATCCCAGAAACCAATCATCATCCTTGTTACAGTGTCCCCCCGAAAAGGTACCCCCTAATTTTGGGACACCCCAAACCCCATCAATCCCTACACAACCCAGGCTCCGACTTCATTTTCCAGTATCAAATTTCCGTTTGACCCTCCATGATTCGGGGTAGTATCCGTATATACTGTTTACATACCCACCATATAACCCCCCCCCTCCAAAAAAAAAAACTAAACTCTAAAAATGGACCCTTACCCTAAACCCTAATCCGAAAACCCTGATCCCTAAACCCTGAAGCCTAAACCCTTATCCCTAAACCCTAATCCCTAATCCCTAAAGCCTAAACCCTAATCCCTAACATGTCAGGCTGGGTTCGGATCAGTCCGAGGCCCAAACAGCAAGAGAAGTCACAGCTACAGCCTGCAGCCCCAGCAGGCATGCACCTGAAGCTTAGGGTTTAGGAGTTTAGGGTTTAGGATGTAGGAGTGTGAAGTTTATGGTTTAGGGGTATAAAGTTTAGGGTTAAGGGTTTAGCGATTATTGTTTAGCCTTGGGTGCTTTTGGGTTTAGGGTTGAGGGTTCCACCTGAAAAGCAATGCAAACAGGACCCCTTTAGGGGTGTATCGGGATTGTAACGGGCTTGTATAAGGATGGCATAGGGGTTGTATAGGGATTCTAGAGGGGTAATATAAAGGTGATAGAAAGAAAGAGAAAATTGGATAGGGTCATATAGAGAATTTAGAGGCTTGTATATAGTTGTATAGGGAAGGCTGTAGAGGGATCTGCGGAGAATCAAATGGCAAAGACTATGCAAAATGACACGGAATCTGGGATGTACTGGCTCAGAGCTAGATTAATACTAAGCTTATGACCAAGCACTATCCAAAAGTCTCTTATGATTTCTACTGTAGATAACACTAGTGCTTCCTAACATACCTGCCTAATGTGACCCCTGATTAACAAACCCCCTCCCCTTTATAGGGATCATAATAGGGATCCTAATACTAAGGCCCTTAAAAGGAAAGGGTTCATTAATCATGGATCTACATTAGTCCTAAACCACATATTTCATACCAGCTTTCCATTTCATTTCCCATTTGATTCTCCATTATGGGGGTAACATCCCCAAACCTTGTATAACCCAACAAAACCTGCCTGTATAATTCTTTATAACTCTACCATGGCACTCCTAAACCTATAGTAGGTTTCCTTGTTCTTCTCCATTCTCCCTACACCCTAAACCTATAGTAGCTTCAATTTTCTTGTCCATTGTCCCTAAACCCTTGACCTATCATAGTTTCCTTTTTCTTTCCATTATCGCTATACTACCCCAAAAAAAACCCAAACCCTAAACCCTATATAACCCCATTATAGTAGCTTCCATTTTCTTTTCCATTATCCCTACATAACCCCTAGATTACCCCCATATAAGCCCTACATAACCCCCTATATAATCCCAGTTTCCATTTCATGTTCCATTGTCTTTTCCATTTGACTCTCCGTTTTAGTAAGTATATACCCTATATATCCCTTTAAAGGGACCTAGCGTTTCCATTTTCTTTTCCATTATCCCTATATAACCCATTATATACCCTATATGTAACCCCTAAACCCTACACCCTATAACCCTAAACCCTATAACCCTAAACCCTATAACCCATTATATACCCTATAATCCCTATACAGTCCCAAACTTTGCCATCTGCGCCTCCTCTGACTAGCGGCGGGCTTCGGTAAGCCTTGGCAAAAGTGCTTTCGGGGGTTCTATAAAAGTCATATAACGGTTATGTCGGGGTTCTATAAGAAACATATGGAGATGATCTGCGGTTGAGGGGAATAATATCCCAACAATGGCGAATGAGCTTGTTCAGTTTCCGTTTCATTTTCCATTTGATCCTGTAATATGGTAAAACATGTGCCACATGTCTGGGAATTTCTGTGCCCCTGGCAGCGACCAGTTTTCCGCGCCGTCGAGGCCGTTTATGCATGGCAGACATGTCAGAGGCATTAAATCTTATATGATCTCTCCTTATCTCATTCGCGGTGCAGCAACTGCTCCCAAACTTGGCCATTACTTCTGCTACACCTCTGCAGCTGCTATCTCTGCTTGCTCCATTGAACCTTCCATGTAGTGAAACAGCTTCCAAGCCAAAATTCACAATCGACATTTTTTGTAGGAGGTCATCTGAAGCCTGGACCTGCGTCTAAAATTGTATCCCCTCATGATTCAAAATCCCGTATTTCAGCAACAGAAGGACCTATTTCAGAGATATGAACGCTATACCCGACGACCGGGCGCCCTGTGGCTGAAAGAGTTCATCAGCCAGCAGGCAGGCACCATGCTCCTATGTACATGCCTCCCCCGCTTTCATCACCCCATGTAAATGGACCCTACACACTGATCATCGAACTTCGCAATTTTCTTAGAGAACTAAGCTGCCTAAGATTCTGATCCCAGGATCGCGGGCGAAACATTCTCTCTCCCCCTCAAAATGTCAACTTGTCTTTGGAAAACGTCGAAGTTTAGGCACATTGGGAGCTTCCCTCAATACGGCGACCCCAACATAGATCCCAAAATGCTATAGTCCATATTCTCGAGACCCCAAAACGGTACTCATAATTTTGGGAAACCCCCATTGCCATCAAGTTGACATTGTTTGAGACTGGAGTAAGGAGAGCTATTCCATTAGCTTGCCAAGGGAAACCCCCGGGCATAAAGCCATCCATCAAAACGAATCACCTCCACCTACTCTCCTCTTTAAACGTGGTTATATGATGGTACTATATTGGGAGTCATCTTTTATAGTTGCTGGTGCTTCACTTGCTTTGTTCGTGATTGGGTGTTGGTACTTTTTGTTAGGGGGAGTGGACTAGTCCACACAGCACTTGGCGGTGCTCAAAACATGATTGCTCTGCGTGGCAGCAAGGCAGCTAAGCTTGCCATGGGCAAGCACGGTCAGAAGAATGCCACTCACGAGTCCACAACACCAGCCGACCAAACCTCTCTGTTGGCACTTTTGCATGATTTCACAGAATCTTGACAAGGCTTCTTCTCAGGACAGCCTTTAACGTAAAGTTCCATGAGGCATATGCTTGAACGCATTGACAGCCTCCAATCACCGCTCCAAGCGGGATCGAGAGCCCGAAGGTCAGCAGAGCAGGAACCAGACCGCAAATGGCACCCACGAAGCCTGCTGCCACAGCATTGCTCTCTCTGAGGAACATGAAAATGTAGTAGTAGTCGTCCTCGTAGTCGTCGTAGTAGTACTTGTCATCGTCATCGTCGTCACAAGAAGAAAACTAGTACAAGTAAAGTAACAGTAATCTGGTAATCTAGTAACAGTCATGGTCCAGCCTCCACCCACCAGGCCAATAGATCCGCAGCCCAGGCTTATCCTATGCTCGGCATTGCAGTGCGCAAGGGCAGTTACTTCGTTTTTCCATCATTCTAGTATGCATATAAAAAAATCCACGTCATCATATTACTATCATATCAAAACATTCATGTATTACAATAATTCGATCTTGCCATATTACTATATCACTATGTTAAGTGCTACTATAGTACAACATTACTATGTAGCTGTGTTGCTACATTGCTATCATGCTATAATGATGTAATACTATATCGCCATAATACTATATTACGATATTACCCTACTACCACATTATTATACTACCTCACTGCCGTGTTACCACATCATCCTCTTGCCATATCATTACATTGCTATCTTACCATAATACTCATCAGTCTATTACTCCATCACTATTGCTATCAGCGTTCCATAACTACTACTATTACTACTATATCACTATTGCCGTTGTACTCACTGTTTTGCCAACATTGCCATACTTGTGCCAAGCTGCATGGATCCACCCAGCAGGGTTGGAGCTAAGTCCAACAATTGGTTCCAGAGCTTTGGAGTGGCCTTGAGGTATTGCTATTACGGCTTAGGGTTTAGGGTTTAGGGACTACTTCATGTAAGCATGCCTCACTGGTGCTTCAGTGGGAGAGTTAAAGCCCTCCATCGTCCCGTATAACGACACCTACCCCACTCCGTTAAGCACCAGTAAGACACCCCATCCCGCAAAGTTGCTGCAACCGTCTTCCATCTTGCCAGAAGATTCTGCATTTGTCTGCAGGTGCCGATGCTAATGAGCTTCACCTTAGCTCACCACCCTAGCAGCAAAGCATCACTTCGCGCATCGTGGAGAGCAAAACAAAGGGTCGTTCATGATTCGTCGCTCAAAGGCTTTAAGTCCGTACCCTTACTTACGGTTTGTAGCCAAGTTTGGGGTCCAAACCCCAAAGGGCACAAAGCCTAAGGGTTCACAAGCTCCTTGATCACCAAGCTGCGTAGGTGGCAAAGGCGCCCACAGTCCACTCTGCGAGCACTGCCTCCAAAGCAGGCACCTTCAGCTCATTCTGAGAGGCTACCTCAGGGCCAAGAATCCAATAAGCTTTGGGTACTGCCCCCCCCAGTAACAGTCTCTTTTAGGGGTCCTCTGAAGGGCTATATATAACTGCATTGTAATTATTGTCCAACTGTTACTGAGGAGGGGCAGTACCCAAAATAAGTTGTATGGTTAGGGTTTAGGGCTTAGGGTTTTAAATACGGAGTTGTCAAAAATCCCTTCTGTTGAGGGGGCCCTACACATTAGGGGCTGTACTATCAGCGACACCCAAAAAGCGGACCATAGCCTTGACACGAAACCCCTGCCAGACGGAGTTACGCAAAAGTTATATAGGGTTTGTTTGGCAAAATTATGGTCCCTTCTTGGGTCCCTATTATAATACGGCACCTAATATTTAGGGTACCCAAAAAGGGAACATAATTTTGACAACCACCCATATAGGGTTTGTTGTAGTGCTGTTTCATGGTACTTTCCACAAAGACGGGGAGATCAATATAGACACCCAAATACTGTAATCCTCATGCTGGGCTCCTAACAAAGGACCCCTAATTTTGGGAAACCTCCAGACAGGGTTTAGATTTGCGTGTCTCTGCGCATATCCAGACTTGAACCCTAACCCCTCATCTCTAAACCCTGACCCCTAAACCCTAATCCCTAATCATTAGGCCCTAAGCCTAAACCCTAATCCCTGATCCTTAAACCCTAAGCCTAAACCCTAATCCCTAAACCCTAAACCCTTGAATCGAGCTGCGGAAGCTGGAGGAGTCCTCACACTGGGCCTGGCCATGAGCAGGAAGGCTGTGAATGTGCACCCCATGCATGACATAAGAGACTATATATACAATAGCAAATTCGACTATATGATAAGACACCATAGTGCAATATACTATGATATACCATAAATGTACTATACTATGATGTATGATATAAAAAAAAAAAAAATCACCATAATAGACCTAAGATGATGACTGCACAAACCTCACAAATCCCCCAGGCCTCTCCCGTCCGTCTCTGGGTGTCAACTGCGGCAAACCTAGGTTCTTGGCAAAAATCACAGGATGCGAACCTCCCACCCAGACCTTTCATATTATGGCATATAGTATTACAGCATATTATAGTATTGTATAGTATATGACAGCAAATTGTATTATAATATGTGTTATTATTGCATGTTGTAGCGTAGTGTCTCTGAGTCTCCGCACTGTTCACCGCTGAGTCAGGAGGACCGAGCAGAAAACGCCGCACGGGACGGGGCAACAGTTGCAGAAGCGGTCGTCCTCGGTGAGGTACATGCTACTACAACACAATCACAAAGGCGTGCTTTTAGAGCAGATAATGCAAGGGAGGCTCTGAAAAGAAGATCCTGGAGTTCTGGCCCAAGGCCATTGCGAATGGCAGTCTGCTCTTCCTCGTCCAAGGTGAAGCAGACCAACCTGGATTGCTGCTAAGGATCTTGAATTAAGTAACCATAGTGGGTATATATAGAAAATAATAGGGTCTCCCCAATATAGTAACTTCAGTGAAGTTCTTTAACAGCAACCCAGCAACATGCAGAAGCGAGCAAAGCTGATGAGCCGTTGCTTTGCGGCTTGGATGGCATCACGCAAAACGTCGAACCTCAGAGCTGTCATGACTGTGGGCTGCTTCGCAGCCGCATCTGCCCCCACCCACACCAAGTGAGCTAAAGTCTAAACTCCTAGTATCCCTTTTAATAACTCCTACAATACTCCCCTGGCCCTATATAATCCCCTACATGAAGAACCCCCTTTATTTAAGGAGTTTAGACTACAGCTCAAGTGAACGACCGCACTCCTACTTGCCAAGGCACAGTGGGCGCCGGAGAACCGCGGGCACCTGACATTCAGCAGGGACTGCATCAAAGGTCTATTTCCATTTTCTTTTCCATTATATCTATATATAACCCCAACAAATTCTGTAGCAGCTTCCATGTTCTTTTCCATTATACTTAAATAACCCCAATTTATTCTGTAGTAGCTTCCATTCTCTTTTCCATTGTACGTATATACCTCTAAGATATTCCTTTCCTCGCTATACCCTATAATCCCTATGTAGCCCCAATACATACCCTATAATCCCTATGTAGCCCCAATATGTACCCTTTAATCCCTATATAACCCCAATACATACCCTACAATCACTAAATAGTAACCCCTTTCGCATCCCGGCCTCGCTTGCTAACAGGGCCAGAAGGCCATGTCTCCAAATTGCCAGACCAAAGGCAGTTGCGAACCTCGATTACACACGAAACAAGCAGTACTGGTAACATAGGGGTTATAATAAAGGGTTCTATAGAGGGTTATATAGGACTAATATAGGGGTAATAGCTAAATCCTAAACCCTAAATGTACAGAAACTGTATCTGTGAAAAAAATAGCTTAGCTAAACGCTAAGCCATAATCCCTAGACCGCAAATCCTAGACCCTAAATCCTAATCCCTAAACCCTAAATCCTACCCTACTAAATCCTAATCCCTAAACCCTTAGTCCTAATCCCTGCTGGGCCGCACGGAAAAAGCAACTGCCGTAGCGGCCAAAAGAAGTACACCCAGGTGGCTCCAGAGCTGCATCTGGAGAGTCCTGATCATGTTGAAAGTCAGAGGTCCCTTCAACTGGGTTGCTGGTAAGGATCAGAATACACGGTTACTATATTGGGCAAACCTATTATTTAGTATAAATATGCACATTGTGGTAACTTAATTTAAGTTCTTTAACAGCAACCCAGTCAGAGGAGGATGTAGGGGTTGTGTGGTAGTTTCTGACAATAGGGGGACCCCAAAATAAACCCTAAAATACTCTAGCCCTTATCATGAGGACTGCATAAAAGTACTCGTAATCTCGGGAATCCCCATGTATGCGCACATCAGGAGTTATAGGGTTTATAGCCCCCCTTAAGTAGATAGAATATGGGGTATATGGGGATCTTGTTAGAATATACCAAAAGCCATATTCTATGTACTTTAGGGGACCCTAAACCCCTAAACCCTATACCCTATACCCCCAAACCCTAAACACATTGTCTACTTTCCCTTCCCAGCGGCCCGTGCATTGAGTCAAGGCTGCCCTTGCGACACCCCTGACACTTGCATCTCGGATCCCGGGCTGTGGATATATGGGGTTTAGGGTTTAGGGTTTCGGGTTGAGGGTTTAGGGTGAGCTGTAGTCTAAACTCCTTAAAGGAGATTATATGGGGTAATGGAAAAGAAAATGCAAACTAGTATTTAGAGCTTAGGGTAAAGGGTTTAGGGTTCAGGGTTATGTATGAGTGATTCCCATAATTAGGATACCATTTTGGTACACCTAAATACCAGGGTAATATTGTCTATAAACAACACGGGCCCATAATTTTGAGAACAACCCACATGAACCAAGTCAGAGTACAACGCGGTTTTCAACCTGGGATCGACAGAAAGAGGCTCCTGGCACGGGCTGCAGATTCCTTTTTTCTCCTGTCATGAACCGGGTTTGGTTTTAGAGTGACGCAGCCTGGTATGGCGGAAAAGCTCTTGCAAGTGAGTCACGTAGACTCGGGAAGATCAGGATTCTTGGAGCTCATGTCTCAAAGCTCCGTCTATGAACAAGGCCACAATCTCGGCAAGCTTATTAAGCATGTGGCACACATCTTTCAAACTATTGTGCTGAGACTGGTTCCCTCACATTTCAGCAAGGATGTGGCAGGTGTCACCACTTTGAACATTTGTACGAAAGTCCTCGACAGGAGTGTGCTGGGGAGCTCCCAGGGGAGCTCTCACCACAGAAAGCACCTCCTGATGTCCCATTTGTCCATGGATCCACCATAGCCGCCATAAGGCCCAACCGTGACACCTTCAGGGCCATCCGGGCGCAGGCCCTCTTGCTTGGCCCATTCCTGGAGCCACATCCAGGCGTCCAGCCGCGGCCAGCGACGTGGATGGGGGCCTTCTGATTAACTATTATTGAGATCATATTCTTTTTAGGGTTTAGGGTTTAGGGTTTTTCACTATAGTTACTATTAGAAGTGGTACTGTTATGTCTGCTAATACTGGAACAATGAGGGCCTTCTGCTTGGTGGATGACATTGAGACCGTTGTAGACCTCCATGAGCAGCATGTGCTGCACGGGGGCCTCTACCTCCTCCTCTTGAGTCTCCTCTGCTGTAATTGTCATGACCCAGAAGCTGCTTTCCCGAGCCTTCCTGGGTGGTTGTTAAGGAAGATAACTTAAGTTACTATAGTGGGAAAACCCTATTATACACTATACATATATATAACATAATTTAAGCTACTATAGTGGGAAAACCCTATTATACACTATATATATATATAACATAATTTAAGTTACTATAGTGGGAAACCCTATTATACATTATACATATATATATATATAACATAATTTAAGTTACTAGAGTGGATAACCCTATTATACACTATACATATATATATACCCATTATGGTAACCCTAAACCCTAAACCCTATATACCCATTGTGGTAACTTAATATAAGTTCCTTAACAGCAGCCCCAGGTTCACACGGCTCAGATACTTCATCAGGCTCATGCCGCCTCTCCTCTCGGCTCGAAGACAATTCCTGGGTTTGCTGTTAAGGAACTTAAATTAAGTTACCATAATGGGTATATATAGGGTTTAGGGTTACCATAATGGGTATATGTAGTAAATGAATGGGTTTCCCCAAAAGAGTAACTTAATTTAAGTTCCTTAACAGCAACCCAGATTCTTCATTGTCTGGCCCACATGCTGCAGGTACTCGAAGCTAAGGATCTCGTCAATGCGAACAGTGGCCTTTCGAAGGAGCTTTGGATCCATCAAGAAGCTCCTCTCAGCTTCACAGGGTTCATACGTGTCCCCATGCCAGCTGTTAGGTGGTTCCGGCTCACGGACATTTCCGCCTTCCATGCCCAACATGGCACGGAGTCCCTGTGGCAGCACTTTGCCCGGATTCGAGGAATCCAAGCCATATGGTGAGCCAAAGGCTGCCATGACGCCCCTCTTCACGAAGCCTTTGATTTTGCCCGGGTTGGAAAGGAAGCGCTGGCCACTCGTCTGAAGCCGCTGTAGTTCGAGCGTTGCTGCATCTCGCTTTGCAGCCTCCAAGACTTTCTTGGGTGCCCGAGGGTTGCCGGCCACAACTAAGGAAAACTTGGCGTCCAGCGCACGCTGCGCCAGCAACCATTCGACCGCTTGTGCGGCACTGCTCTGGTCTTGCAATTCCTCTTCGTCCGCAAAGCGGCAGGCCCAAGACATGATGCTCAGGGCAAACTCCTCCTCTTCTTCGGTGCCCAAGTCCTCAGGATGCTGGGGGTCTTGTTAGGAAGAAGAAAGTCAGAGAAAGAGCAACACACGAGCCCCTTTTTGCTGGACAGCTGTTTCCGCATGGTCCTTTGCCAACTGCGTTCTGGCCAAGGCCTCGGCGAATCTCGGAGGCCCACCAAGCGTTTCTATCTGTGCCCGCCTCAGAGCCATCAAAGGGCTCGCCAGGGTGACGGAGAGCGGCTGCACATGCCGCACGCTCTCAGGAACTTCAACAGGAGGAGGTGCTGGAAGCTTGGAGTCACCCTGCAAGAGCTTGCTCACCATCTTCTTGGAAAGATTGGCCATCAACAGATCTTGGGCTGCAGCAACTGGCTTTCGGTCTCCCCTGCAGACCTCCACAAAGAGCCTTCCGAAGCGAGTGCACAGCTGAACCCCAGCTCCGCTGCAGAGCACCACTTCCCGACCCGGTCGCTCGCGCAAGGTCCCGCCTGCGCCATCACTCCAAGTAAAGGCACCAGCGAGCATCATCGGGGCATCATCGTACTTCGTGATGAGATGTCGCAGGAGGCTCTCCAGCATAGGCAAGGCCTCAAAGCCTGTCATGGGACCCTCCGGACCATCGGGATCCAGCTGCACAACCGGACCATCAGCCTCCCAATCTGCCGGGTCGCGAAGCCACTGGTCCCGGGGGACAAGCACTGCGAAGCGAAGAAGCGGACCGACGCCACAGCTCCAGGTGGCCAGCAGCGCCGGCGCCCGCCGCTGGCAAATCTGCCTTGGTTTGACTCTCCAATAGCTGCCAATAATCATCAGATGTTCTGCGTGCTCAGCACACTCACATGCGGCACTCGCTAAGTCACAAAACAGATCACATTGTAGACTTGGCATCTAGAGCGTGCATTGCCCTCGGAACCTCTACCGCGCTCAGAACCTCTACGTACCGCGGCAAGTTGAACTACAAACCAAGTGCGCGCGCACCCCGACAGAATTGTTGTTTTCTGTGGGCAGGTCGTGCAGGTCTATTCGCGGATCTGAGTTAACCTTCTTCCGGAGTTTTTGACTGCGGGGCAACCACTTTTGGATTGCATGCGTGGCATTGGCATGAATCGTTACACGAGGCTGCCTGCCAGCCTTCTCAACTCAAGCGACAGCTGTCCAACCTTGCAACTACATTCTAGACTTGACATAGCATTTTTCACGTGAAGCAAGTTGTGATTCCCCTAAACGAGGGAACCCCGATATAGATCCCAGAAGACCGTAATCCTTTTTATGCGGACCCCGGAAATGGTACCCGAATTTTCGGAAACCTCCCAATTGAACCCCTACATAACCCCAGTTTCCATTTCATGTTCCATATTCTGTTCCATGTGATTCTAAGTTATTGGGGGTAATATATCCCTTAAGAAATCCCGATGTAACTCCTGACAACCCTAAACCCTAAACCCATTCTAAGGGTAACATGTGCGTGATTTTGGGAAACAAGTACCCTTAATTTTGGGAAACCCCAGACCCTAAACCCCATACGCGCCCTATATAACCCTTTAAAAGGAACACCTAAGTTTGGGAAACATCCAGATGATCTTGGGCCCTCACAGGAGCTCGGACCACGCCGCTACAGCCGCCGAGGCATCTACCTTTCCATGCGCCTCCAGGAGTGAAGGCCTGGATCCAGCTTTAGGGTTTAGGGTAATTGAGTATATGATAAGAAATATAATATACGAGAGTATGGGTATACTCCATGATCATATACTATAGCATACTATAATATACCATACTCTACTGCAATATATTATTTTGAATTATAATACACTGTCATATATATATAAATATATATACATATTTCATATACTACTATACTACATTACTGTCTAATATGGCATCACAAGCCAGATTGTGACCTACAGCGTCCGAGGAAGCAAAACCGGTTGAAGCAGAGCGGCAGTTGCCGCTGGGCAGCCACGATGTGTAGCCTGGGTTGCTGTTAAGGAACTTAACTTAAGTTACTATATTGGGGGAACCATATAAATTACTATATATACCCATTATGGTAACTTTATTTAAGGTTTTTAACAGCAACCCAGTAGCTGCGACAGGGGCAGTTCCACCGGCTCGGCACGAGATCCAGAACTCCTCCGGATGGGAGGCTCGTAGATTCCAAACTGACGCTCTCGCGGTGTTGCCTCTGCAAGCTTGCCGCGCATCAGGCAAAATTTGAAACATGGCAAGCGCAGCTGATGCATCCGAGGTGCGGCTCTGTAGTTCTCGTCTTCGTCAGAATCTTCTTCAACAGCCACGGCATTTGCTTCTTCTGCGCTTGCCTTGCGCTGTACTCGAAAACTCCTGAAATGTCTTGTTTTTCCTCTTCGTGTCTCCGAGTTTCTGAATCTAGCTCTCAGGCCCAGAGGTGCCCCCAGGAGGGCAACAGAAAGAGCCGCGGATGCTCCACGCTGGCCGGCCTGGTTCTCACCTGCACGAAATCTCGGATTACGGGGAAGGCTGCCGTGCTGCTCCTGAAGGGCGTGCGAGCATCTTATGGCAGAGGTGCTCGGATTGCCAACGGCAGACAGTGCCATGGCTGCTGGGTGCCCTTGCTTCCCAAGCCAGAAAGATGATCACCAGCCAGCTTACATGTGCATCTGCCTGCAGATGGGGCTTTCCCAAAATTACGGGTACCTTCTTTCGGGGTCCCTAGAATAAGGATCATATCTTTTTGGGTTCTACAGGAGGGTCCTCCTTTTTTGGGAAACTACCATCTCTTCCAGGAACGTGGCATGGATGCCCGGTGCCAGGAGCAGCCTTTTTGACTAGGAGAGGGACCAGCACGCATGGTAAGCTCTGTGGGAGCCTACCAGGCCGCTAGGGCAGAGCTATCACCAAGGCTTGGCAGCTCTGAGGTTTCCAGACTCAATGCTACCTAATTAGGTACGCGGTTTAGGGTTTAAGAAAGCCCTGTGAACCCCCTATATATGCCCAGATGATGCCATTTGATTTTCCATGATATTTTCCAGTTGATTATCCGTCAGTCAATGAAATGGGCCACAAAACCCTAAACTGGATGTGATGCAGCAGTATCCATTTATTTGATCGTCCATATTCTTTTGCATGCATGACCATCCAACCCTAAACCTTAAACCAAATAATCCTTATATAACCTCTATATAACCCCTATATATCATAGTAGTTTCCATGTTTTTTCCATTATCCCAGCACATGGCCGGCCGCCTTGGTCTTGGGTATTAACTTGCAGCGCGAGCCTCAGGTCAATTACCTCAGGCTGCACCAATTACGGACAGCGCATCATGCAAGGGTTCCAAGGTTTTGGTTACGAGCCCTGCTGCAACTGATGAAAATGTTTGTTCATGTGAACAGTTTGCCTAGTGCATGCACTGCAGACAAAGAAGAGCGTGCAAGGAGCGGTCTTCTTTTTTATCAGCGGGGTTGCTGGAGTCAGAGTCTATGCTTATGCAGGCAGGAGTAGCTGGCCTGCATAAGCATGCGCGCAAAGCTAAGTTCTGAAGAGGCCTACTTTAGTCTCCAGCAACCCCTGTGTCTCGGCAGCCTGA